>JAYEPQ010000019.1:13355885-13435885 GCA_036321105.1 Dracaena cambodiana
ATGGTTCTCATGAATAAAAATATTATTTTGATTAATAAAAACAAGAGTAACTAATCTTTCTTAGTTCTAAAATGTAGATGAAACTATGAGATTAGCTGTAGCATAATTTTTATTTATTTTCTTGCTAAAGAATTAAAAATACATGATTTTTCTATGATAAAATTAGAAGATGATAATTAGTGGATATCATTATTTGATAAGTAATGCTTAAGCGTGGTTTTGATAGCTTATGCTTAGTTAGGATTTGAAATTGTTTATTAAGATCTTATTTGTAGAGATCTCTATTGATATAGTTTGACTTGTATGAAAGTCATGAATTTTGATAAGTTATGCTTGTACAACACTTGGCAATTTATATTTAGGGTGATTGAACAAAAGTTAAATTAAGAAGATCGTTTTTCTATGATCGTAATTGTTTATAATAGAAAGATAGGATGAAGCTAACAAATTGACTGCTCAGTTGTAAAACTAGTAGATTCAATGTTCTAGGCAAACTATAGAATAAATAAAAAAACATATCTTATTCATACTTGAACACTGTAGTTAACTTGTTAGGATAATAAAAAAAAGTAAGATCTCAAAACACCCAAGATTCTCGTGGTGACGAAGTGTTTACGCTACAACTACCCTATGCGTTGCAGTAGATTTATCACATCAATACTCTCGGGACCTAGTTAGAACTCATTACATTGAACCATGATGCACCACTATATACTACTAAATGATCCTCGTATTGTGAAATAGTAACTGACATAACCCATTATGGAATCTTAAATATCAGAAGGTGGCTCAGTACCACACGGTGCTACTGCAATACAAGTCCTCAATAGCTAACTAGAAACAACTAACTTGATCCTTATCCAAAATTGTCCTTATCCATCATTTATATTTTCAAATCCCCAGGTCAATGATGCATAATATAGGACTAGTTTGGACATCATGACATACCCAATTAATAATTGTGCACATGACTGTATCATGGAACAACAGTCGAGGAATCATTCATATTCAATCCATGAATACATATAATATCACGAGATTCCATGTTCAAATTATGTCATTGTGTCCCATTAACTATGTCCATCATGTGTTTGGTGTATTGATAAGCTTATACGCTTAACTTATATCATATTTTAGAGTTATGTATCATGTTTTGAGTATGTCATGTCAAACGGCATAACAATATTGTCATAAGTGTAGCATACAAATGTATTCAGGCATATTAATCTATTGTATTCTATATGTATGTCATCTTATCAAGTTAATATTGCATAATTAATTATGAATGTAAAGATCCAACTACATTGGTTATCATTTCATGCATAAATAATTTCAATTTGACACATCAATTCACCGCTAAAACAATTCAATAGAAATTACTGTTGTTCCTCCCCCTTTCACAAAAACAAGTGTATGTTGACTTGATCAAAATCCTTCATCTATGTAACAACCTCATTGCTTAAATTCCATAATAAATTATCAAAATCATTTGTTATGCATCATTTGTATCAGACCGGGATCTCAGACACTGATATGGGCAGATACTGAGCTAATTGAATTATATTTTTATTTCAGGTTATAAATTTCACAGAATAGAAATTTCCTATATTATTACTTTGGATTATTTCATAATTTTTTTGAACTACTCCATATCAGTCAATTTTTGGAAAATACCTAATTAAAATAATTAAATTAAATCTAAATTTCCAATTTTAACCATTTTCCTATCTCATATTTATCTCCAACAGTCCTGCAGTTTTCCTTTTGATCAATTTGGGATTGAATTTGTCCCAATGGTGTTTTTGTAATTAAGATAAAGTTCAAGGGTTTTTAACAATACGACATACCTATCTTCTAGCAATTGTTTTACCCCTCAAATAAATTCAGTAAAATTTGAAAACAATAAAACTTATTCCTCTCATATTCCTCTTCATCTTCTCTTCAAATCTCATACTCTCAAATTTACTCAAGTAATTCGCTAAATAATTAGCCTAAGAATGAGTTGAAAATCCACTAAATAGCTACATGCATCTTGTTTTTTAGTTTAACCTTTCCAAATGAGCTCAAATCTTCTCCATCAACATAAAGAAATCTTCTCTAGTACCAATCCTTCTCTACTATGATTTTTGGGGAAAAAATTCTCCATTTTTGAAGGGTAATCACATCAATATTAGTTTATTTCCAATTTGAGCTCAACCAGAGGCAAGAATATACTTTCATATCCTTTAAATTTTTGATGTCTTGATTAAATATCCTCATATATGATACAATACGCATTATCAACTTCTTTTCAAGATTATTTATACTCAAACATATAATTATTTTGATTTTCATTACATATGTCATACCATGCATATTATATGTGCACATGCCATATTATTGTTCAGAAATACATTGTAGTCCATTTTAAAATTACTATAACTTTCACATTTTAACTTTGATTACCTTATTTTAAAACCATCAGAAAGATAATTTATTAAACTACAATTTTTCCAATTACAACAGATTCCAATCTAGCCACTTTCCTACCCTTGGAAGTTCCATTATTACCACTATACTAGGTCAGCAGTTCTACATCAATAGGTCTATGGTAAAATGACCATAATTTTTATTGTATAATTATAATTGCGCTCATTCAAAATTTATTGGAAGGATAATTGAATTATTTGGAACTACTAAAGATTTTAGGGTTTAAATTTAGCTTTATCCTAGTCAAAAATAACATGCAAATCTCAGCTGCTATCTAGATTCATAGTTCAAAAGCAGTGTGCCCATGGAAAAACTATCATAACTTTTATTCTAGAAATCCATCTTATTTAAAATTAATTCAAAAAATAATTAAATTTTTTACAGCTCTTCCACATCTTAGCCTCTAAAACCGAGTCAAATAAGACCTGAAAATCTAATATGTCTACTAAAGTGCAATAATATAAGCACATATGTTATGTCCGTGCATATACTGCTTGAGTTATGGTAAGATACACACATATATATGTTTAATCACACTTGTTATTACTTGTACATGGGTGAGTTTAGACCTGTTATAGTTTGTGTTTAGCATACATGTCATAATTGTGCACATAGTATTTGTTTAGCATACATTATATATATATATATATATATATATATATATATATATATGCACACATATTTATTTACACATATTATTATTTGTACATGGTTTTCTAGCTTGGAAATCATATCTCATCCATGTCAATATGTTTTTTAACTCTTGCACTTGCTAGTATCTTCCTGTGTGTTATTTCGTATTTATATGACTATTAATACATGAATTCTTATTACAAATGTCACATTGATATATAGGCACTTAGCATATACTATATTGTGGGTATGAAAAAAATGAATGGTAAAATAAAATACATATTATGGGAGCTTTTTATTTTGTTTGGATGCATCCACCGATCTATATACTGTCACTATCTATTTTCTTGTCTGCTTAGTGGTATACCATCCAGTTTGTGTGGAGACCAGTATTCACAGGATATCTAGTGTATCTAGAGGTACGACATTCGATTCGTATGGAGACCAGTACTTGTAAACATGGTACCGACTATGCATAGTGCACTTCTAAAATATGTGAATATCACCACTATTCAGTTCTATACTAATAGGATAGAATTTGCATTCATTTACTTGATCATATTGTACTATATACTATGTATTTTATTATTCATGTTACATTATGCATACCATGAACTTCATAATTTATATGCATGATAATATTGTATTATATCACATACTTCTTAATTCATGCTATATTATGTATAACATGTATTTCATGATTCATACGCACATACGTTTTACATTGTTTCCTATTAGTATACCGCACCACACTTTTATATAGTTTGCATAGCATTAAAGAGCTTGGTGGTTTTGTATTCTTGTTCAATTTCTAATTCCTGATATTATCACACTTGTATATGGTTTGCATAGCATTGAAGAGCTTGGTGGTTTGGTATTCTTGTTCAGATTCTAATCCCTTGGATTATCACATCCAGATTCAATTACGTGACTGTGGTGCCTGAGTAGAAGGACTCACCTCTCGAGGATCTAAACTTCCAGGAGCAAGCCGAGTGCTGGCAGCCACCTCTTATAGGATCTTCATCTCTTTTGCATATATATGGTTTTGGCTTATATATGTATATTTATCCTATTTCCTACTTCTGTACTTGTTTTCCTGACATTTTTGGAGATATTCGGCATTTATGCTCTTAGTTTTGTTATTGTACTTGACTATATATGAGGAACACTTTTGTGCACATATTATTTTCATATATCTATTTTTGGACATTGCTATATTCATGTATGTAATATTATGACAGATACTTTCAAACTGTGGCTTATATTTTTATTCACGCTTGCGTATCTCTTACTTATGATTATATGATGTAATGGCTCATGCACTTCGGTATTAAAAGTGCATGCCGATGATACACTACCCATTATTGGGATGCACACTCAAACATATTATGGAGCATCACAGGATGGTATCAGAGCAAACATTATTTTTATCATTTAAATCATGACCTTTGGATTAAGGATAGTAATGGATGCGTTCATGAATCAAATTTTGGCCCATCCTATAAAAAATTTTGAATTAGAAAATGAAATTTTTATTTTAATTCAAAATTTTGTACTGATAGGCAAAAATTTGGTCTGTGGACATGCCCATTACCATCCCTACTTAGGATTCTACTATATTCATCCAAGCAATATCCTTTAATATTTTCTTATTTCCTTATCTTCTTTTATATCTTATACTTTATTTTCAATCTGGATTTCATCTTTATCCTTTTATTTCCATAAAAATGACTTCCTATCATCAATAGAGGACAACTCCTGAGCGTGAGGGAGCTCCTCAAGGGTGTGTGATCCGATTAGGGAGCGTATGTTGGTCATAATGGAATAGAATTCATTACTTAGGACAACTTGAGGCAGCCCTGCATCAAGAGCAGATCACTAGAAGGAGAAAGGCAAAAATGGGGGCACAAAAGCTCTAGCGGGCCAAATGTCTGGGGCATCAAGCAGTAGTGTTTCTCCAACTAAACACCAGATAACTCCTTCTATAATTAGGCTAACACTGGTTTGTCAATATTGCAAGTTACCTAGGTACATTGAGAGTGTGTGCAAGAGAGCTCTTGGGATATGTTTTAGATATAGCACTGTAGGTCATAAGGTGGGACATGTCTACAAATGAGGTTTTTTGAAGGTCAGAGACAAGCAGTGCAGACTCAGAGGTCTCCACAGCTATCTAGTTTCAATAAAGGGTTGTGTCACCTCAATAGCAACAACAGGGACTAGCAGTAAGACATACTAGACTAGCATCGAGGGGGCCATTGGTACTATAGAAACAAGCCTTCCATGGATCTCAGGCATAGGGAGCCTTATTAATCAAAGTCTTCGCTTTGATATTTTTTTTAGTATTTTATAGTCTTTTGCAGGGTTCTATATGGACGGAAATTGAAAAATCAAATTATATCTCAAATATCAGTTCAAAACTATGATTTTATAGGTCTGACAATTGACATCTCTCTATTGGCTGTCGATAGTTGTCGACTGAGAGTCAAACTTGAGAACAACTATCGAGGGAGCTTTGGAAAGCCACAACCGCTAATCTTGATTTTGAGGCTTTATGAGAAAAAAAATAAAATTTCCTTATAAATAGAATTCTTGTTGGAGTTTTTTGTGAGGCTATAAATATCTAATGTAATCAAGAATTTCAAAGATAAATGTAATTATAAGCAGCAATTTAGAAAGATTAGAGATTGTAGTCTTTGTACTCTTTTATATAAAAATTTATTTTTATTTGTTCATGACTATGATGAGTATGAGTGGCTAAATTCTTGCGTTAGTTCAAATAGGATAATAAACCCTAGAAATATTACTAGTATGTGATTTATTTGTTATAATGCTTCCTATTATTTTGTTAGATTTTTGATATGATTTAGAGTCTTTGATGATTTATTGCTTGATGATATATTCATTTTTTAGTTTTTGATATACAATAGGCTCTTTAGGCATTGTGTTTGTTTGGACTTTGAACATTTATTTTTATTATTCATATTTTATACTTAGATAAACTCAAAATACATATAGGTTTAATTGAAAGAAGTTATTCAAAATATCAAGTTTACTTCTTTATATAATTTTATGCTTTAAAAATATATTTTCTGGTTTGCAAGAAGACCACGTGGTTTATGCAACTAAGATAAATAAGCATAAATATATCCAATATATTATTTTGTAGGGGAATAAACTTATCTAACCAACAACTTTATTTTAAGTAAATTTAAAATCTTTAATCTTAGTTTTAATTAATAAAAATCTAATCTTTCTATTAATTCCATAATTTATTTCCTTTAGTATCTAATACAATATAAAAAATGATCCTCGAGAGAACGATTATGGATTACTATTCATATACTACTTATTCGATTTCTTACACTTGGGAGTGAATGATTCAGATTGCAATTATATTTTTGGCATCGTTACTGGGGATCAGTACTATTATATTACATTTTAGAATAGATTAAGTTCCTACATCATTAACTTTTGCAATTGTGAATTTGCATAACAAGTTGGAGATAAACTTCTAATAGTAGACTTATTCAATCGTACTCAAATTCACAAACACTTCCAATCCACCAATCACCTCAAGACATAAACACTAATAATAA
This sequence comes from Dracaena cambodiana, assembly GCA_036321105.1. Taxonomy (NCBI): domain Eukaryota; kingdom Viridiplantae; phylum Streptophyta; class Magnoliopsida; order Asparagales; family Asparagaceae; genus Dracaena; species Dracaena cambodiana. The sequence continues at coordinate 13,362,584 of JAYEPQ010000019.1, forward strand.
CAACAACATGAATAACTATAATAATAACGGATTTGTTGATAACAACACAAATGATAATGGCCATCATGGAGGCAATGGAAGGTTCTTATGTGATTAACCACAATCTTATAGGATAACCAAATAGTCATGCATAACATTTACTTTGATATGGGATACTTCGAGATTAAATCTGAAGTAGTTCAACTTTTATCTAAATTCCATGAGATAGATTCAGAGAGCCCATATTTGCACCATCAAGAATTCAAAGAGATTTGCTCTACTATTAATCTTCAAAGTATTACTATAAAGCAACTAAACCTTAATCTCTTTCCATTCTCTCTTAAGGACAAAGCAAAGATATGGCTGCATTCATGTCCCAATATAATAGGAAAATGAGATGAGATGCAAAAAGAATTTTAAAAAAAAAATCTTTCTTTCACATCAAACAAATTATATACAAAAGCAAATTCTCAATTTTCATCAAAAAGAAGATAAACCTTTGTTTGAGTGGTTGGATGGATTTAAGTATTTGCTACTCTCATACCGACATCATGGTTTCAAGATATGTAGGACTGTAAGTATCTTCTATCAAGAGCTAAACATTGGAACTATGCTATTTGTGAAAACCATGTGTAATGATGAATTTTTGAGAAAGGATGTTGAGGACACATAGGATTATCTTGATTTACTTGCTGAAATTTACGAGGCTAGAAAACTGAGGATATTTCGAAAAGAAACCAATTGATAGAGAAATCTTAGAATAGAGGTGGACTTATTAAATTGGAACAAACCAAAGATATAGCTGAATGAGTAATCACAATTACAAAAAAAAATTGAAGATTTGCTTACTAAAAAAAAAAGTTGAGGCAATTGAATAAGTTCCGGAAGTTTGTGATATTTACGAATTATAAGGACATAGAACTCGTGATTGCCCAACACTTCCCGGTTTTAAGGAAGTATTAAATTAACAAGTTAATGCCTTCAATACTATTCATCAACCAGCAAATAATGCATATTCACAAACATATAATCCTAATTGAAATAACCATCCAAATTTCAATATAAGCAAAATCCTCATTAGCAATTTAATCATCAAAGTAAACCATCAACTAATTCGATACCACAACAATACATCTAACATTCTAATCAACCTTTAGTGTACCAACCACCATCAAAACGGAATCTTGAGGATAATAGTTTGCAGATATAACAGAGAATGGATCAAATATTCCAAGTATAATAGCAGTTCATTCAATCGTAACAAATGATCAACAGTCATAATGCGACAGCCTACAATGATATACGATCACAGATAAGTTACCTTAGTTCTACATTGCACATAAATAAAAAAGATAAGTTATCATCTAAACCAAAGGCTAGCACTTAAGGTAAAGTTGAATGTATAAATTCTATTACTTATTCCATTAATAACATATACCTCATTTATCTTATTCAATTAGTTTGTAAAGTGGAAAAGTACTTGATAAGCCCATTTCAAAAGAATATAATGAAGAGAAATAGGGTGATGATTTGGAAGCATGACAATTTGAAAGAATTCACTCCCGCAACTTACAAGCCAACTAACCGTTTCCCCAACGATTGAAAGCTAAAAAGTTAGTGCATCTTATGCTGATATTTTTAAAACTTTTAAACAGATATAGATCAATATCCTTATGCTAGAAGCAACCAAACAAGTCCATTCATATGCAAAATTCTTAACTGATCTGGGTATGATCAAAATATGTCACAACTTACAGAAGAAAGCATTTCTTATAGAGCACGTAAGTGTATTATTCCGTCCTGAAATACCTCTTAAATACAAGGATCCTAGATGTCTCACTATTTCATGTGTGAATGTTAACACAATATTGAAAAAGCTTTACTATATTTAGGAGCCAGCATAAACCTTTTACCATATTTGGTTTACAAGTAGTTAGGTCTAGGAGAACTTAAATCTATACCTATCACACTATATTGGCTGATAGGTCAAAAAGGTATCCTAAAGGCATCGTAAAGATATTTTAGTACATATTGAAAACTTCTATTTTCCTATAGATTTTATCGTTATCCACACCGCATCCATCACGTCTTCATATTCCTATTATTCTCAGATGTCCATTTTTAGCTAAGGCTAATACAGGTTTTAATTGTGGGAATGGTGTGGTAAAACTATCATTTGATAATATGACCCTTGAACTCAATATCTTTAATATCTGCAAAAAACCAAATACTGATAATGATGATTTACAAGACACTAATTACACTGAAGAAATTCATTAAGAAGGAGACATTATATCATTGTACATTTCCAATCCTTTGGAGCTTGCATTGACAATAGATGATGGTTTCCTTAATTGGTTCAAATTTGAACACACCGTTAATATTATTAAACATGTACCTAATGCTTAATGTTCAAATGTCATTTGATAGATTCCAAAAATGGAAGTATATGAAGAGTTACCTAAATCTACAAATTAATTAATGACGTCCAATATCCAAGCACTAATACTTAAGCTAAAATCACTAACCATGGATCTCAAGTATGCATTTTTAGGACATAAAAAAACTTTTCTGATGGTCATCTCAGTGCATCTTAACGAGAATTAGGAAGAGCAACCACTATTGACATTGTAAAAGTATAAGTGAGCTCTTGGGTGGAATATTTTGGACATCAAAGATATAGAGCCCTTATTTGCACATATCGCATAACTTTGGAAGATGGAGCCAGGCCAATAAGTCAAATACAATAAAGTTTTAATCCTGTCATTAAGAAAGTGGCTAAAGCCGAAGTGTTAAAGCTTCTTGATGTGACATCATCTATCAAATTGCTAATAGTAAGTGGGTAAGTCCAAAACATGTTATTCCGAAGAAAAGTAGAGTAGCAGTTATTAAAAATGAGGATGGAGAGATAATGCCACTTGTATAACTATGAGATGGCATATGTGGTTTGATTACATAAAATTAAATCAAGTAACATGCAAAGATCACTTCTCGCTACCATTTCTTGACCAAGTACTTGAAAGAGTTGTTGGGCATGAATTTTATTATTTTCTTGATGGTTATTCTAGCTATTATCAAATTGAAATTGTTTTAAATGATAAAAAAAAATACAACTTTTACCTGCAATTTAGCACATTTATATTTTGAAGAATGCTATTTGGATTATGCAATGCACCCTCAACATTTCAAACGTGTATGATAAGTATATTTAGCAGCATGGTTGAAAACTATTTAGAGGTATTAATGAATGATTGTTCGTCGTAAAAATCTTGTTTCCTTCTATTGAATAACTTAATTATAATGATAGAGAACAAAAGAAAACAAATGAGAGGATTTATAGATTATCACTCTCTTTGAATTGTGGGTTCTATGTGGCGATGGGATCTATCAATTATCTCATTTTGACGATCTGACGTGGAAATCTTCTACTCGATGAAAATGATGGCGGCCCTAACTTCTTTCTCTACTGGTCCAATGAATTCAAGGCTCTCACGTGTAACTTCTGAAAAGATCCCAAAAAGCTCTCCAAAGGCTACCTCAAAAGGGTATTTATAGCCTTGAATCAATATAAAAGTTTCTAATGAAATAGAATTGGAAAGTAGTTGTATGCATCAAAGATTCTTATCAAATATCTTAGTTTTAATTTAAATCTCTTAAATATAAATTCTGATTGGACTCAATTTGGATATTGGATAAGTCCAAATCTCAATCACAATCGAATTAGAACTCTTAAGAAACTAAACTGCACACGCGGAGTTAAAATGCCCTTAATGCGGAACTATAGGTTTACCTTTGCGTTTTACTCAACGCGAGGCTAAATCATAGCCAAACGCGGAGCTACAGAGTTAGCTCCACATACTACGTGGAATTTTCTTTATTGATTTTGAAAATTTTACCACCAACAGAACCCCCTCTAAAATTTTTAAAATGGTTTATAACTTAGCAAATTTTGAAATACTTTGGATCCTTGGTTTACTGCACTTAAATGCAAAGTTAAATGCCAAGATCCTCGTGTTTATAGTTTGACACGCGAAGCTAGCGTTATGCTTAAAACTGCTCTGATTCTCGCACCGTATACCAAGGTGCGAGTTTTTTTATTTAAATAGAGTCTTCTCCTCTTCTTCTTCCTCACTCTTTTGAGAATTCTCAAGAACCCAAAAACTCAGGTGATCCAAACTCTAGCAACTGACCGGATTTTGGCCCCATTTTGCACAATCTTCCTCAAGATTTTGAGACTAATAGCTCCCAAAAAGAACGCCTCCTCACCATCGGCGGCCAGCACGAGCAGTGGCGGCAGCGGCCGCGGCAGTGGCCTCAGCGACGGCCCAGTCTACGCCGCGCCTATTAGAGGTAAGAATCACCATTTTTGGATTCTTAGGAATCATTTAGGAGTGATTTGGCACAATTTTGACAGGCCAATCGCCTCCTTTGCCAACGAAATCATCATCATACTCCAGTCAGATGACTTGAAGAAGAAGAATTCTCTGGTCTTCTTCTACGTGAATTTACTGTGTTAGCTTTACGTTTTAGCTTTACGCAAAGTTATTTTTGACTGTCGTGTTTACTATGTGAAGTTATAGATTTAACTTCACGTTTTAGCTTCTGACATGAAGCTATAGGTTAGCTTCGTATTTCATCTCTAAATGCAAAGTTATTCTTGCATTTTGATTCCTATGCAAAGTTAATAATTAACTTCATGTGAAGCTTTCCTTAGCTCTGCATTTCTATACCTAGAAAAATTTTCAATTTTTCTTAAAATTTTTTCTAACTTTGATTCTTCTTTTTACAGTTGGTGACTCAGTGGATCCTCTTTCCCACTGGCATCATTTTGGACATGCAGGAAGCACAGAACAAGCAACCCAATTTTGTTTCACAATTGAACTTCCTGCCTTCAAGCCAGGCCTCAAGGAACGCTGCGAAAAGCTTTTGAGATATAGCCCTACCACTGCAAGAGAGATCCTCGTGGATGCTCCTTTTGAAGCAATGAATTGGGAAGCTCTGGAGAAGCCATCTTTTCTATTTGGCGATGCAATGCAGCATTCGGACGGAATTTTGTTCGAAGAAGAGAGCAAGTGGCTCCACCAAACTAGTGATCCCTTGATGTTCCTGCCTGACATGGAGCGAAGCTATCCTCTGGTATACCTACAGAGGTTATCTACCCATCACGAGTTAGAATGGGAGCTAACTCGGGACTACGACAAGGTCACTACAGGAAAATTTGCTGCACATAGGGCCTATCAAGATGGTCCTAATAGATATGTTACTGGACTCCTTCAAGGCAGAATTACTAAGGATCACCCAGTTGGGAGAGGTCCCGATTCAACCAAAGACCTTCCTTAGCGAATTTGTAGCCAAGAGTGCTCAATACCCTGCTAAGAACTTCAAAATGCCTGGCTGGATTCATTCCTCAGGTAACATGTGGAGGTTCTGACTTGTCAAATGTATGTTGGATCGCCATGAACAGACCCTGAAGGAGATTGGCCTTTATAAGGCCATCCGAAATGTTCAATTTGACTTAGTCCAGAGCTCATATCATCTCTTCAGTCTTCTAGAGAGGTACAACCCTGAGACCAGTACCTTCTTCACACCAGTGGGTGAGTTAGAACTCACTCTCCACGAGATGTATGAAGTCTTGGGGTTATCAGAGGGCAAAGTCCCCCATGAAGAGTACATTCCTACTACCGAAGAGTTGAACATACTAAAGGCGAAGGGCGAGCGCATCTATAAGACATATTGAGAGATGATGTGCCATTATCATATCTGTGCCAATCTGGCTGGAGTGAGAAACCAAGGGATCGGTCAAAAGAAATGGACGGATTATCTCTTCTTGAATCTAAAGGAGAGCCTGCCCATGGTCTGCGGACTCAAGCCCGTTAGTATTGAAGAGATCAAACAGCGCATTGCAGAACTGGAGGCCATAGTTTATACTTCAGAGTCAAATGAGGGAGGGTTCAATCCTGGCACAGTTTTCCAAAGCTTCCATTATCAGGCCCAGTTTTCCATATCCGATAGGGGTTTAATTGCTGGGTTCCTGATGTTGTGGTTGAAGAGATGTGTCATCCCTTCATTACCTAAACATGCCATCACAAAAAACATGGTTTATCCTGCTGTCTTATTGGCTTATGGACGATCATTCGGGCTTCTTCCCACAAAGGTTAGCAATCTTCAGAGTGGGCTCCGTGCACTCTACAATGGTTTGATCCTTGCGGATAAGGCCAAGACCAAGAAGGCAAAGGCTGTCAAAGGGAAGGGAGTGCAAGAAACAGTGGTGGTGAAGATACCAAATCCTAGGGTGGAGATACCCTACACATATCTGATGGTCAGGCTTGTCATATACTGCCCCTCATTAATGAGTGCAGCAGACTATAGCTCACTTGATAAGCCATTCTTTGTGGAGATGTACGAACGCTCCATTTTGGAAGAGCCACTATACGTTGGTGATCCCTAAGACTCTACTACATCATCAAAATTATGAGATCAACCGTTACTTTCCCGACTTCCTCGATGGGGAGTACAGGTCAAAATTTAAGGATGCTCTAGGGCTAGATAATTTTTTAACTCAATCTTCAGGGGCATTTTGGTGGCTATTAAGCATCCGTCCAGGGCACTTAGTGTATTAGAAAGGCACCATGTGCTATATTGAGCCATACACCCCCAGCTACTTTGCTCTCCAGTTTGGCTATGCATAATTATATGTAGGGAATCCTAACAAGCAGCTGGCGTATGAGGGTAATTTGTATGATGGAGCTCGCAGTTGGTTTCACTTTGTGGCAAGAGGGACTGGAGTCGAATTCATGCTGCCACGAAAGTTACCAGCCTTGAGCATGGTGCCGAGCTTTTGTACTTGGTACAATATTGCTAATGCAACAGTACCCAATTTCTCAATCAACCACAATTGTTGTAAAGAAATAGAAGTATTTTACTGTCGCCGAAAAGGGGCTAAGAGAGGTAGAGTAAAAGGAATGGATGAATTCCTTGATGCAATGGTCGAGCCATCAGATGCGGGCGATTCAGATAATGATGATGATGCCATTAATGATGATAACACTGTTGCTGGCGATGCTTCTCAACCTCTCAGGGATGATAGCACTCATCCACAAAGCCCCACAATAAAGCATCGCCGGATTTCCAAAGGCGAGTCGGCTCGAAAAAAGAAGAAGTTAGATGAGCAAACCCTAGTAATTCCTGAAGAAGCAGCGGTCTGATTTGCCATGGAGCTTTTTGCTTCGACTCTGCCAACAGCACCGATAGAGGAAGACATGCCAGTAGAAGCTTCAAGTGCTGCTTAGGCCCCGAACCTGCTAGCTGTAGGATCTACCGAACACACTACAATGCAACCACGAGGTAGCGAGACGGGTGTGCTTCTAGAAACAGCTGAAGCTCCTCCATCAAGTCAAACTATAGGACTCGTATCTACTGGCATGATTCTGACCCCTTGTCTTTATTTTTTATTCTTCTTTTTTAATTCTCATATGTTTGTTTGATATTTTTATCAATTTGTGAGATCCAGGTAGTCAACTTCATTCTCCGATGCATTCAACTATCAGAGTGGAGTCCGAGGAGTTGGTTGATTATTCGGGTACCACCGGCTCGGTGGGCAGACTGGGTAGTTCTGCAGAGAAGTTCGGCATAGACTACTTCACACCAGTCCCTTGCTCTGCTCCTACTTCAACTCCTCCAGTTAATGAATTAGGGAGGGATGATAGGACAGAGACCATCGCTGCTATACCAAGAGAAGCTCCTTCATCTCCAAACTTACCGTCTCCAACATCGGCTGTTTGCTCAGAAGATACTTTTCCGGATGTCGTTGGTGCACAATCAGCTCCTCAGCCAGCTATGCTAACGCCATCAAAAATTATAGCTGTAGAGGCCCCATCTGCTCCTCCTGCTCCAGCTCGCTTTCCAATGGGAGATGAGGACAATTTGAAGTTCTCCTTTGAGGTTACCTCTGCTACAGGAGGGATTTCAGGAGGAGACACTCCATCAGAATCTACTCCTCTTAGTGAAGTTGCTCAAATGACTGGCACCAGCAAAACTTCTCCTCAGGTCCCCAGTTTAGCCAGTTCTTTGTTGGCTTTACTGGCCCTGCATATTATGAACCTGGTGCAAGGACAAGCTTCCTCTTCATCGACTCCTGTGGAGGCTACAATTAATTCAGTCACATCTTCCTTTGCGCTACCTTCACTTAACCTAAACATTGCTGATCCTCTTGAGGAATTTTTCAATCACAACGTCAATGATTTTATGCGGCTGCTAAGGAGATGTATTGTCATGATTTTAGATGGGAGGAACTTTCTTGAACTTGGACGCCCAATGTTGGTAAGTTATCTGGACAACATTGAGAGGATTGGGAGATGTGAACGAGCAGCTCCTTATCGAGCCTGCCTTGATGCCTTAGAAGAACATGTACAAATGCTGAACACACTCCGTCAAGTGAACATTGAAGTGATTACTGTGATTAAGGTGGCGAGGTTTCGAGCAGAGTTAACGGCCCATCAGGAAGAGCTAAGGCGCCAAGAAGAAAACTAGTCTCGGGAGTTAGCAGATCTTTGAGCTAGCCAGGAGATAGATCTTAAGGGACTGGAGCAAGTAGATTTTGAAATTGAGGGGAACCAGGCGGCGATTCTTAGAGCTCAGGAGACTATCACCAAAGCTCAGGCCATTTTAGAGGCCAGTGAGCCTCGGCTGGGGAAGTCAGTAAAGAGACGGGAGGAGTTGATCATACAATAAGGACAATTCGAACAAGTGGGCATAGTGAGGAGCCGGTCTATTGAAGAAACTTGTCAACGGTTGACCCAGTAACTTGTTATTAACGATGATGACTTGCGTCGGCAAGCTTTACACTCTGTAGAAGGAACTCGTCATTAAGTTATCGATCAGACAGAGAATAAGCTGAAGCCTCTAGGAGAATTTTGACTTCCTAGTATCTTTCTTTTCTTTTCTACTTTTGCTGTAATAAAGAAATCCAAAATTTTTGAATTCTTTTATTCTCAACTTTATCAATATTCTTTCAATTTATTAATAAAGATAATTCTTTGATTCTTCCATCTGTTGACTTCAAAATTTATCTTGATCAACAGTGATATAAATAATGTGAAATTTTGGCAAAGCAGTACAAGGCTCGCTTATGTAACTTGGATTGCTGATAACGGGGTGATCGGGTCAGGATCATTGATTTTGGCAGAGGCGCCTAATTGCACATGCCTTAGTTTTGGTGGAGGCGCTTAATTACACATGCCAAAATGATCGGGTTAGGATCATCGGATTTCGGTAGAAGCGCCTAATTGCACATGCATGTTAACTTAGGGGAGAATAGTCCAAGTGCTCTCACGTATAACTTGAACAGAGATAGGAATAACCATACTACAAGGGATCAAAAAAAAAATTTTTGGAAGCTTACATATAGTATTTCTTCAAAAATTTGCCATTAATAGATCATCATTGTTGGTAGTGAAAAATTTCTACGTAAAAAGGGATTTTCCACAACATAACGTGGAGCTAACTCAGTAGCTCCGCATTTGGCTATTTTAGCATCACGTTTGAGCAAAATGCAGAGCTATTCAATAGCTCCATGTTCTGGTTTTTTAGCTCTGCATTTTGATGCGATTAGCTCCACGTGAGCAATAACCAAAATCATAAATTGAAGAGATTAAGATTTGGGCTTATCCAAATACCCAAATTGAGTCCAATCAGAATTCTAAATCAAGAGATTTAAATCAAAACTAAGATATTTGATTAGAATCCTTGATGAATACAAATTCTATTTAGATAGAAACTCTCATATTAACCTAAGGCTATAAGTACCCCTTTGAGAAAGCCCTAGGGATCTCTTTCGCATCTTAGAGAATTCGAGTTATGCGTGAGAGCCTTAAATTCGTAAAGATCAGAGAAGATCAAGATCAAGTCGGCCACCGTCATCTTCAAGAGGGAAGATCATCGTCGTCAGATCTTCAAAAGGAACTACTAGTTAGATCCCATCGCTACGAGATCCCATGTTTTATTGTAAAAGAGAGCGATAAATATAAATCATCTCGTTTGTTCTTTTTCTTGTTAACTTTCATTGTAATTAAGCTAATTCAAATGGAAGGGAAGCAAATTTCTGCTGCGAACAAACTGGCAACCACAGTGGGAGACATCTCTTTCACCAAAAAAGAGATCGTGGCGCAATCTGACGTCGAGAGGATCGGATCCGATGTGAACATGCTAGTCGTAGAGATCGACCAGCAAAAGTACGAGGAGTATCTCTCCTCTGAGTCAGGTAACCTGACCGAAATGCGACGCTATCGTCGCATGCGCTCCAATATCCGAGGATCCGGTAATCGAAAATCCACCGTTGGTCGGGGACTCATGGAGACCGCGGCCATAGAGTCGTCGTTTGGACAGAAAATCCTAGTAGAGGATGGCCTCTTTACTGCCGAAGAAAGCTCGGAACTGAATTGACCAGAACCCAACTCCGAAATAGAAATCGGAGAGCTAGGCGAAAGGCCCTCAAAGCCCGCATTGAATGCGAGACTAACTTTACAAAATGTGAGGCTGCAGTCCCTTGCAAACTGGCTTGTGTTAATCGCAAGACCAGCCAATATCGTGATAAACGCGAAGCTAAGACTTGCGTTAATCGCAAGATTTCTGACACTTGCGTTAATCGTGAGGATAAAATTTCCTTAAAGCCAGCGTGTGATTTTCCACGCGAGACTACTACTGAGCTTAGCGATAAACGCAAAGCCAGTAAGACTTGCGTTAATCGCAAGATTTTTTATGCTCACGTTAATCGCGAGGATAAAATTTTCTTAGAGCTAGCGTGTGATTCTCCATGCGAGGCTAATACTGAGCTTAGCGATAAACGCGAAACCAGTAAGACTTGCGATAATCGCAAGATTCCTAATACTTGCATTAATTGCGAGGATAAAATTTCTTTAAAGCCAGCGTGTGATTCTCCATGCGAGGTTAATACTGAGCTTAGCGATAAACGCGACGCCAGTAAGACTTGCGTTAATCACAAGACTCCTTACCATCGCATAAATCACGAAGATGATTGGCAAATTTACGTTAATCGCAAAAATTGCATTAAATACGAAATTATGACTTGCGTTAATCGCAAGAATAAGCCAGCATGTAAGAATTTTCTTCCACGCGGGGCTAGTATTCCAGAAGATAACTTCTGCAAAAACGTCAAGCTAGTGTAAAATGCGAGGCTAGCATATCAAAACGCGAAGCTATTTCTCAGCTCCGCGTATCAAAATGCGAAGCTATTTCTCAGCTCCGCGTATCAAAATGCGAAGCTACTTCTCAGCTCCACGTATCAAAACGCAAAGCTACGGCTCAGCTCTGCATAAATCAACCTGAATACAAAATCAGGGTTGATCATTGCACTGTTGGACCAGAACTTGATACCAATGGTTCCAAGAAGCTCCAGTGGGCCCCTGGACCTTCTCAATGGATGAGTGGGCCCCAAGACTCCATATCACTAAACTCAGAGAATATCTAACCAAGAAAAGGAGTATAAATCAAGTTCAGTCTGAACATAGGTGTCATTGCCAGCAGCTTATGACAGCAGTATTTGCTGTAGTTAACAGTTGTTGCTGCCGTAAGAACAGGGTATCGGTGTTCGACCGATTAACTGAGTCGGACAAAAATCTTGCTAAAAAGATAAAAACTGCTCCCTGAGAAAAAGAATGGAGAGTTGTAACTTCTAATATGGTCAGAAAGGGAAAGAAAATCATAGAAAAGAATGGTGATTCAGAATTAAGCGATGAAAAAGCTCATTATTTTACCCGACTTAAGTCAGGCGCTATTCTGGCCTGAAACTATAAGAAACTTGTAAAAGATTCTTATGACGATGATAGTGACAACTCAACTCGGCCATAACTTCTCCTCGTTCTTCGGCATCATCTAAATTGCAGAAATCAGCATCACATATGATGGACAAATCTGACGATATCGACCAAAGATTTGCGGCCCAAGAACAAATGATCCGAGATCAATAAAAAACGATTGAGGATCTTAAAATAATGCTCTCAAAAGTGGTCGAAAATACCCAAAAAATTGTCGCGGATAACGCCAAGAAGGGAAAAAAATTCTGTTCAACAAAATGAACGAGGAAGATAAAAAAGAAAAGGCTCACTCGACATATGAAGACGAGAATAAGTATTCTTTTCATGACCATCATGAAGAGAAAATTGAGAAGTTACAAAGCCAACTCGAGACGTTAATGCACAAGAAGGAGTTGAAGAAATCAGGGGTCTCAAGACCATACCCGCCTGAATGAGATTTGGCACCATACCCTAAGAAATACAAACCGCTCAAATTCGAGCCATATGATGAGAAAGGATCTCCCAGTCAGCATATTTACTACTTCTTTCTCAAGCAGAATATTTAATGGGCAATGACTCAGTGATAGCCAAGGTATTTGCAAGTACCTTGTGAGGGCCTGCCTTCACATGGTTTATGCAGCTGCCCCCAGGTACTATCAATATCTGGTCTGATGTTGAGAAATAATTTCTCGCATATTTCTTTGAGGATGATACCGAAATATCTGTTCATTCCCTCCTTGCAACAAAGCAAGAAGAACAAGAAACGGTAAAGGACTTTATAGAAAAGTTCCGAGAGAAGTCCGTGCATTGCAAACACGGAATGGTCCAGGATACTCTGGTGGAGACGTGTCGGCATAATCTCAAGACCAACGTGCTCTTAAAAATGGGAGCCGTAGAGTCTAAAACTTGGAAGGATTTGCTCAAATAAGGAGAGCAAGCTAAAGACTTGATCCACAGAGTTGAAGAATCTCGTGGAGCAAGAAATCTAGGGAACAATAGACTGCGCACACAAAGTAATAACAAAAACAAGGGGAAAGCAGTGATGGCATTAGAAGCTGCTCCACAAAAGACGAACTCTCCAAGATAGAATAGGCCCCAGCAAGAAAGGACATACACCTTTAAAGCGGAACAGACGCTTACACTCTTTCATCTGCTCCTTAGGAATAGAATGCTGAAACTTCCAGAAAATAGGAAACCGAAGGATGCTGGCAAAACCAACGACGCCAACTATTGTCTCTACCACCGGAATGTCGGACACCCTACCAAATATTGTTATCCTCTGAAGAACAGGATCCAAGCATTGATAGAAACTGGAGTCTTGACGCTAAAAGAGGAGAAAAAGAAGGTCACTGCCAATATGGTAACCCTAGTGGTAGGAACCCATGAGTTCACCGTAGGGGTAACCCTAATACCAGAGGGGAAGCTGGTCATGAAAAATCATGACCCGCATAAGAAAGCACAGAAAGAACTTGTCCCTGTAGCTATACAAAGAGGGGAAGTCATGTGGATCCACCCTGATCTATTACAGGATGAACAGTGGACCACTCAAATAACCAGAGGAAAAAGCGGACTAGTAATACTATTTCGCAAAAATAAAGGAAGAATACATAATCTCCGGAGCCTTCACATATTCTGAAGAAGAGCCCAAAGCTATGGCCACTCATCAAGATGGGGCAGGCCCTTCCGACACTCGATCTGGTAAACCATACCTCAAAGACTATACCAGAGTAGACCATAAGAATATATACGGGGAACTCGCGAAGCCTGTGAAACAAAAGGGGCTTCGTTTCTAGAAAAATCCTGCAAGAGATAAAGAAGCCAAGGAGGCTACATTTAAATTTGATATAATAGCTCAGCTGGCAAATATTCCAGCTCGAGTCACGCTTTATGAGTTGCTGCGATTGTCAAAATCAACTCGCGAAGTATTAAGAGAGACGTTGGCAGACTCTGAATCTTTCTTAGCTCAGATTATTGAGCCAGCTGACCAAGAATAGGACTCTTGTCCCCGCTGTCATCAAGTGAGGAGGCAGGTCCTGCAGATTACTTTTTCTCCAGAGGATATGCAAGTAAGGAATATAAAGTATATTAGGCCTTTATATTTCTCCGGATATGTCAGATCCACAAAGGTGGACCGTATTCAAATCGATCCGGGGTCCGCATTAAGCGTCATTCCCAGAAGACTGATGCAGCTATTGGAGATTTCTCCCCATCAGTTGACACCGACGAATACTACAATATATGGGTTTAACGCTAATGATAGCTGTCCTCTCGGCAAAATCTGACTCCGATGTCAAATTGAAGATCTGAAAACAGAGGTTACATGCTATGTTATAGACAGAGATACGTCTTATAATATTTTATTGGGGCGACCATGGATACACGCCTATATGATAGTCTCATCGACTCTCCACCAGTGCATGAAATACTGTGATGATCAAGGAGAAGTCCGGACATTAGTTGCAGATAGGCAGTCATTGAAAGGATTAGAGAACTACTTCACAGATGCTATGCCCTACAAGCCAGCCCACGAAGGCTCCAACAATAAATGCAAAAGGCCTCAAGAATCCGACGAAAGCGGCAACGAGGCGGATACTGAGTACGAGCCTCCCGAAGAGGACGATGGGGGTGACTATGAGATAAACCCTCACATAGATTTTAAAGTGAATTTTGATAATAATGTAGCCAATGTAGCAGAGGATGAGTGGATTATTAATGAAAATATAAAATTAGTCTACGAGCCTGTCGTAGCTACAGAGTCTGAGCCTTCTTGTACCTCCACCGAGGCAGATGACCTATTCGAGCTTAAAGTTTTGGTGGCATATCATTTTCCAATAAGGTCATCTCTCATTTCTCGGTCTAAAATAACAAAAGAACGAGATCACTTCTTTAAAGTACCTCCGCAACATGTATTGCATAAACTGATTGTCTTTGGCAAAGTGATCGCGTCGCCTAATCAAAGACAAAGTAGTGAAAGTGCTGAACAAACATCACCTCAATTTCACTTATATGAATAGAAATTTCGACAAATGATAGAAAAGATGGGTTATAATTTCACCCAAAAATCGGGATTGAACTTTAGCAAAGGGCGACGAAACCTCATACCCTCGTTTAGACCAAGAGAGAAGAGCCCAGACTATTATTAGAAAACTAGAAGGGGGTTGGACTATGTATCTACTCCTCCCTCATCACCATACAAATATGAAGAAAGCTCTTCGGCAACGAGGACTTACATCCACTCGACCATGATTCGGATCTAAGTACTGGCGCCTGATTTTAATCTCTATCAGCAAACATGGTTTTAGCCGTACCAGCAAGCGACGAGGAACCAATTGATGTGCTAGATGATTCCTAGGCAAAACACATGGACACTTTCTAGGATGTCCGCTTTGAACAGCGTGACCCACCTATAGAGGATAAACTAGTACAAGTTAATATGAGAACGGAAGAGAATCCGAAGCCCATTTTTATAAGTGACACTCTAACTCCCTTGGAAAAGGAGGAGCTTATATCTCTTATCATAGATGTGTTCGCATGGAGCTATGAAGACATGCCCGGTCTTGATCCTCAGATTGCAACACACCGACTAAATATTAAAGAAGACGCCAAGCCAGTTAAACAACAGCAGATGCATTTTCGACCGAAATTAATGGAGGCGATAGTTGCCGAGGTTAATAAGCTCATAAAATTAGGATTTATCCGTGAAGAGCAACATCCCGTTTGGGTGGCTAATATAGTGTCGGTTCGTAAGAAGAACGACAAGATCCGGATATGCATCAATTTTTGGGATCTAAATGCTGCATGCCCCAAGGATGAGTTCCCACTCCTAATTACCGATGTAATAATTGATAACACTTGCGGTTACGAGAGGGTGTCCTTTATGGATGGCTTCTCAGGCTATAATCAGATCAAAATGCACCCAGACGATGAAAAGCACATGGCTTTCAGAATACCACTAGGGGTATACTATTATACAGTAATGCCCTTTGGCCTAAAGAACACTGGTGTCACCTACCAACGTGCAATGAACATTATATTTAAAGAATATTTGCGCAAAACGGTAGAGTGTTATATGGATGACTTGGCAGTCAAAAGCAAAAGTAAAGAAAATCATCTTCAGGATCTAAGAACAGTCTTCGATCATATGCGAAAACATCACTTGACGATGAACCCTGCCAAGTCTTTCATGGGGGTGTCCAACGGGAAATTCCTTGGGTTCATAGTTACTTCAGAAGGAATTTTCCTTGATCCTGAATAAGTAAAAGCGATCAACAAGATGCCGCCTCCCCACAATCTTAAAAAATTAAGAGGGTTACAAGGAAAACTAGCCTGTATCTGGTGCTTTATCTCTAATTTATCAGGACGATGCCAGCCATTTTCCAGACTCATGAAAAAGGGGGTTTCCTTTGTATAGAATGAGGTATGTCAGCAGGCGTTTGACGATCTCAAAGAATACCTTACCAAACCTCCCGTCCTCATGGCACCTGTCCCTAGGCAACCATTCCTCATATATGTAAGTGCCATGGATAATGCGTTAGGAGCATTACTTGCTCAGTATAATGAGCACGGCCATGAACATGCCCTTTATTACTTAAGCCGGACAATAATTGGGGTCGAGCATCGGTATACTCCGATTGTAAAGGAATGTTTAGCCTTAGTGTTCGTTATTCAGAAGTTACGACACTATCTTTCAGGGCAAACAATTCATATGATATACACTTCGTTCCACAAAAAGCCATGAAGGGACAAGCAATCGCCGATTTCATAGCAGACCACCCAATTTGGTCCAACTCTAAATAGACGTCAGAAGTCAACGCAACTAATAAAGAACAACCATGGCAGATGTTCTATGATAGTGCTGCCAGATGATCTGCGGCTAGAGTGGGGGTTGTGCTGATATCTCCACATAAATACATACTGCCTAACGGTTACTCATTAACAGAGCCGTGCACAAACAATGTGGCGGAATATAATGCACTCATTATTGGTTTAAAAATAGCTCTGCAACTGGGGGCGAACTATCTAGAGGCATATGGAGACTTAAGCTCATCGTCAATTAGATAATAGGCAAGTATGAAGTCAGACATGAAGCCCTCATCCCCTACAATCAACTAGCCATTTAGCTAGCAGAATATTTTGAACAATTTTACATTTATCACATATCTCGGAATGAGAACATCTATGCGGACGCTCTCGCCGCATTGGCCGCGACACTGGCAATCCCGCCAGGCGCAGCTAAGAGTATAACTATTGGAAGTAGAGAACTCCTCCATCCGGATGCGGTTTTCCAAACTAGAGAGGTATGCCAAGCAGGCTTAACTCTGGAACCCCGTGATTGACAATTTCCGTTTGTGGATTATGCCCTATATGGGATATTGCCAGAGGATCCAAAGGAAGCCACCTCGATAAAGAGAAAAGCTCAAAGATTTTATTATGATCATACGCTTCAAACTTTATACAGAAATTCAAGTGATGGTCTCCTGCTACGCTGCATATCAAAGGCAGAAACAGATAAAGTGCTGAGAGAAAATCATGATGGAGTGTGTGGAGCTCACCAGCCCGGTCCAAAACTCGGGGACCGCATAAGAAGGTTAGGATACTACTGGCCGAAGATGATTACAGAAACAATGGCGTATGCTAAACGGTGCCATGAATATCAAGTGCACGCTAATTTTATTCATCAACCTCCAGAGTACTTGCATAGTACTGTTACTAGTTAGCCATTTGAAGCATGGGGAATGGATATTGTGGGGCCAATAACTCCCCTGTCATCCAGAGGACATCGGTTTATTCTCGCAATAACCTATTATTTTTCAAGGTGGGCCGAAGCCGTACCGATGAGAGAGGTAAAAACGATGGATGTGATTAAGTTCATTAAGCATCATGTCATTTACCGTTTTGGCATGCCCCGAAGAATCATTCACGATAATGGACCGCAATTCATCAGCCAGGGGATCTCAAGATTCCGTGATAAGTTCAGGATCAAAGATGTTGCTTCAACGCCATATAACCCTGCGGCAAATGGATTGGTCAAAGCCTTTAATAAGACTATTATTAAACTCCTCAGGAAGTTCATCTTCTCCAACAAACGAGACTGGGATAAAAAACTGGAAGAGTGTTTGTGGGCTTATCACACCACCATTCGCACCCCAACAAAAGTTACCCCGTTCTTCTTGGTCTATGGAAGTGAGGCTATCCTGCCTCTTGAATTCCAGATACCATCATTAAGAGTGGCTCTAACCGCTAAGATGACGACCGAAGAACGCCATCAACAAAGATTGCGAGAACTAGAAGCGTTGGATGAAAAATGTCTCTGGGCTCAACAGCAAATTGAGTTGTATCAAACCCGAGTCTCGCAAGCGTTCAACAAGGGCGTTAAACCAAGGACCTTTAAGCAAGGAGACTTGGTTCTGGCTATTAAAAGGCCAATGATTCTAACCCACAAGACAAAGGGTAAATTTGAACCCAAGTAGGAAGGACCAATCATCGTGGAGACGGTATACTCTAGTGGAGCCTATCGCTTAATGAATCAGAGTGGAGATAAAATGATGATGCCGATCAATGGCAAATTTTTGAAGAAATACTATGCATAAAAAAAACAATATTATTTACTATCACATCTGGTTCATTTTCCTAGAAGTATAACATCCACTTATTCAAGTTACGCATATGAGCACTTGAACTTCATTATCAAACTAAGGCACGTGCAATTAGGCGCCTCTATCTAAGTTAATGATCCTGACCCGATCATCCTGATGTAAGTACTTAAAATGCTTTCACTAAACTATCATTTAGCTCTGTTCAAAGGGCTTTACCGAGGTTAATAATTGTAACCCGGTCGGTATTAATAGTCTAAGTTACGCAGATTAGCCTTGGATTGTTTTACTAAAACTATGAACTATTTTATGACTATTATTTGTTGTGGAAGAAAAATTTATAGCCAACAGATAAAAGAATCAAAAAGAATTATCTTTATTCGTAATCGAAAGAATAAAGTTACAAAAGAATGAAATAAATAAAAGAATTCAAATAATTGTTGAGTTCTTTTTATTACAAAGAATAAAGAATAAATAAATTAGAGGGAGTCATGGCTCTCCCAAAAGCCTCAACTTATTCGTCATCTCATCAATAACTCGGCGACGAGTCTCCTCCACGGAATGTTGGGTTTACGCCGATTATCGTCATTTATTGCGAGTTGCTGGGTCAATCGCTGACGAGACTCTTCAATAGCATGGCTCCTTATTATGCCCTCCTGCTAGAGCTGTCCTTGTTGAAGGATCAGCTCTTCCCGCCTCCGGACGAACTCCCCAAGCCGAGACTCGCTAGCTTCCAAAATATCCTAAGCCTTAGCAATAGTCTCTCTGGCTCTAAGAATGGCCGCTTGGCTTCCCTCGATCTCAAAGCCCACCACCTCCAGTCCCCTGAGAATTGACTCCTGGCTAGTATGTAGCTCTGCTAACTCTCAAGACCAGTCATCCTCCCGGTGCTTCAACTCCTCCTGACGAGCCATCTGCTCTACCCAAAGCCGCGCCAACTCAGTCTTGGTGATCGCTTCCACATCCGCTTGGCGAACTATATTTAGCGTGTTCAACTGTTCTTCTAAAGCTTCTAGGCGGGCTCGATAAGGAGCTGCTCGGTCACATCTCCCAATCCTTTCAATATTATCCAGATAACTGGACAATATTGGACATCCACGATTAAGAAAATCTCTTCCATCTAGGATCATCCCAATACATTTCCTTAGTAGCCATACAAAATCGTTGACACTGTGATTGAAGAACTCCTCAAGAGGATCAGCAGTGTCTAAATTCAAAGCAGGCAGTGCAAGGGAAGATGTCGCCGGTGGAGGAGTGGCTTCGGTTGGAGTTGAGGAAGAGGAAGCCTGTCCCTGTACCAGATTCATGATATGAGGGGCCAGTAGAGCCAATAAAAACTTGGCAGAACTGGGAACCCGAGGCAAATTATTGTTGGTACAAGTTATTTGAGTAGCACCACCAGCAGGGGTAGACGATGGAGTGTTTTCACCCGAAGCTCCTCCCGTGGCAGAAGTGGCTTCGAACGAGAACTTCAAATTCTCTTCATCCCCTGTTGGCAGATGACTTGGAGCGGGAGGAGTCACCGGTGTCTCGACAGCCACAATGGTAGAGGGCGTTAATACCGCTTGGCTGACCACCCACTGAGCCGGTGGTGCCAGCGTAGTCGACCAACTCCTCAGACTCCACCTAGGTAGTTGACTGCATGGGAGGATGGAGATGACTACTTGCATCTCAGAAAACAAAAAAAAAAGAAGTGTTACATATAATAAAGAAAAAATGTACATAAGATAGTATATAAAATCTGAAAGAACCATACCAGGGAATACAAGTCCGGTAGTGGGACTTGAAGGAGGAGCCATGGTCGTCTCTAGAAGCACACCAGCCTCCCTACCTAGAGGTTGCGTTGTGGTATGATCGATGGATTCTGCGGTTGGGGGAACTGGGACCTCAGTAGCTCTAGGAGTTTCTGCAGGTCTGCCCTTCTCTTGGGGGTCCACCGCATTTGACGGTCGGACTCCGGAAACGAGTGACTACAGGTTAGAAAGCATCTCCAACATCAGTGTCATCATCATCACCATCATCGTCATCTCCATCAGAGTCGCCAACATCTGATGGATCGGCCGCAGCGCCAAGAAATTCGTCCATTCCTTTTACCCTTACTCTCTTGGCCCCTTGCAGCTAAAGTAAAAGGCCTCTATCTCTTTACAACAACTCCAGTTGATGGAGAAGTTGGGCACATCAGTATTGGCGACATCGTACCATGTGCAGAAGCTAAGAGTAATGCTCAGCTCTGGCAACTTCCGAGGCAAGACGAATTCAGCACCGGTTCCACTAGCTACAAAGTGGAACCAGCCGCGGGCACCTTCATACATATTTCCCTCATAGACCAGCTTCTTGTTTGGGTTACCCACATAGAGTTGAGAGTACCCAAACTGACGAGCGAAGCGGCTCGGGGTGTATGGTTCAATATAACACATGGTGTCTTGTCGGTACACCAAGTGTCCGAGTCGGATATTAAGGAGCCACCAGAATGCTTCTGAGGATAAGACACTGAAATTGTCTGTTCCCAAGATGTCCTTGAATTTGGACTCGTATTCTCCACCGGGGAAGTCAGGGAAGCACTGAAAGATTTCATAATCTAGTGTTGGTAAAGTGTCTTCCGGATTTGAGACATATAACGACTCTTCCATGGGGAGCGTTCGTATAGCTCCACAAGAAAGGACTTGTCCCTGTAGCTACATAAAGAGGGCACTGCATGACGAGCCACACCATCAAATAAGTATATGGCATCTCCACCCTAGGGTTTGGAGTCTTTACCTTGGCAGTCTCCTTTGACTTGCCTTTTCCTTTCCCTTTCCCCTTATCAGCAGGAATGAAATCGTTACAGAGCACTCGTAGTCCACTCTGCAGGTTGCTCACCATGGCGAGGAGGAGCCCGAAGGGTCAGCCGTATGCAAGAAGAACTGCTGGATGCACCACGTTCATTGCAATTGCCTCTTTTGGCAATGACGGCACGACGCATCTTTTTAACCATAGCATCAGAAACCCAGCAATAAGACCTCTATTGGACACTGGGAACTGAGCTTGATAGTGGAAGCTCTTGAAGATGGTGCCAGGATTTAATCCACCTTCATTAGATTCACCAGTACAGAATATGGCATGCGTCTTGGCAATGCCGCGATCGATCTCCTTGACATCAACAGGAGCGTGGCCGTGAACTCTTGCTGAACTCTCTTTGGAGTTCAGGTTTGCAAAAAGATAATCGGCCCACTTCTTGTGACCGATACCCTAGTTACGCACACATGCCATATCGACGCAGATGCGGTAATGTCACATCATCTCTCAGTAAGTGGCACAGATGCGCTCATCTCTCGCCTTCAGCATATTCAGCTCTTCAGTGGTAGGAATGAACTCTTCATAAGGAACCTTGCCCATTAACAACCCTGACACTTCGAACATCTTGTGGAGAGCAAGTCCTAGCTCACCCACTGGTGTAAAGATGGCGTCGGTCTTAGGGTTATACATCTCCAGGAGACTGAAGAGATGGTAGGAGCTCTGGAAAATCCCAAATTGGACGTTTCTGATGGCTCTATATAAGCCAATCTCCCTCAAAATTGGTTCATGGGAATCCATTATGTATTGGACGAGGCGGGCCCACCACATGTTACTGGAAGAATAAACCCAGCCAGGCATCTTGAAATCGTTGGCTGGGTATTGGCCTCCTTGCACCATGAACTCACTAAGAAAAGTTCGTGCGCGAATTGGGACCTCCCCTACTGAGTGCTCCTTGGTGATTCTTCCCGGAAGCAACTCGGTGATACATCTTGTGGGACCATCTTGGTAAGCCCCATGTGCACCCAACGTGTCCGTGGGGACGCAGTCGTACTCCTGGCTCAGCCCCCACTCTAATTCACGGTGCATGGCTAGCCTTTGAAGATGGACCAGAGGATAGCTACACTCCATGCTAGGTAGAAACATCAAGAGTTAGAAAAAGTTTTACAAAACTCAGAAAATCTTCTAAGTATAGAAACGCGGAGTTAAAAATAACTCCGCGCGAAGCTGAGGAGATAGCCTCGCGTTTCTGTGAAATGCGAAGCTAAAAGGTAACTTCGCGGTGATATGTAAAACGCGAAGTTAATAGCCTCATGTTTACAAACGCAAAGCTAATAGCCTCGTTTTTACAAATGCGAAGCTAAAGTAAATAGCCTCACGTTGGAACGTGACAGCTAGCAGAAATAGCCGCGCATTTCCAAACGTGAAGATAACGCAATAGCTTCGCATAGAAGAAGACCAGAGACCTTTCTTCTTCTCCAAGCCGTATGGTCGAAAAATGGCGATCTCGCCAGTAAAGAAGTGATTGGTCGGTTAAAACCGGGCCAAATCACTCTAAAATTGTTCTAAAAAATGCAAAAGAAGAGGGTTTTACCTCCAATTGGTGCGGCAAACACAGCACCGCTGCTACAGCCACTTCCTCGGCTGTTGTCGCCGCTGCTAGTGCCGGCCGCCGATGGTGAAGAGGTGCGCGAGGTCGTGCTCTTCTTGGGTGTCATTCTAATGGTGAAAATCAACGAAAAATTTGGAAAGAATTGGTCAAAAATCGCTCGGTCACCTGAACTTTGTTCGCCTGGGCTATGATCTCTGGGAAGTTATTCAAATGAAGTGAAGAAAAAGAAGAGATAGACTCTATTTAAATGAAAAACCCACCCCTTGGTATTCGGTGCGAAAATCGAAGCAATTACTGGACAGTTAAAGCTATTAGCTCCGCGCAAGTATACAAAACGCGAAGATAACTTGGTATTTTAACTCCGCGTTTCAGTTTGAAGATCCAATGTATTTTAAAATTTGCTAAGTTCTAAGCCATTTTGAAAACTTTAGAGAGGGTTCTGTTGGTAGTGAAAATTTCCAAGTAAAAAGGGATTTTTCACAACAGAATGCAGCTAACTCAGTAGCTCTGCGTTTGGCTATTTTAACCTCGTGTTTGAGCAAAACGTGGAGCTATTCAATAGCTCCGCATTCTATTTTCTTAGCTCTGCGTTTTGATACGATTAGCTCTGCGTAAGTAGATAACCGGAATCATAAATTGATTGAGATTAAGATTTGGGCTTATTCAAATACCCAAATTGAGTGCAATCAGAATTTTAAATCAAGAGATTTAAATCGAAACTAAGATATTTGATTAGAATCCTTGATGAATACAAATTCTATTTAGATAGAAACTCTCATATTAATCTAAGGCTATAAATACCCCTTTGAGGAAGCCCTAGGGATCTTTTTCGCATCTTAGAGAATTCGAGTCACGCGTGAGAGCCTTGAATTCGTGAAAACCAGAGAAGATCAAGATCAAGTCGGCCGCCGTCATCTTCAAGAGAGAAGATCATCGTCTTCAGATCATCAAAAGGAACTACTAGTTCGATCCCATCACTACAAGATCCCATGTTTTATTGTAAAAGAGAGCGATAAATATAAATCCTCTTGTTTGTTCTTTTTCTTGTTCACTTTCATTGTAATTAAGTTATTTCAATGGAAGGGAAGCAAATTTCTGCTGCGAACAATCATCCTGTCACCATTCTGATTCATCAAGCGATAAGCTCCATTTGAGTATACCATCTCCACTACGAACGGTCCTTCCCACATAGGTTCAAACTTGCCCTTATTTTTTTGGGTCATAATCATTGGCCTCTTAACGGCCAGAACCAAATCCCCTAACTTGAAGGTTCTTTATTTGACATTCTTATTAAACACTTGTGAGACTCGATCGACTTGTTAAAACTCAATTTGTTGTTGAGCCCGAAGATGCCTTTCATCTAGCACTTCTAATTCCCACAGTCTTTGTTGATGTCATTCTTCTGTAGTTATTTTTGCGGCTAATGCTACACTTAATGATGGTATCTGAATTTCTAGGGGTAAGACAGCCTCACTCCCATACACAAGGGAGAAAGGGATAGCTTTAGTAAGAGTGGAACTGTGGTGCGATAAGCCCACAAACACTCTCCTAACTTCTCATCCAAGTCCCGCTTGTTGGAAGAGACGAATTTTCAAAGAAGGTTAATAATTGTTTTATTAAAAGCTGCAGCTAAACTATTAGCCGCGGAATTATATGGTGTTGAAGCAATATCTTTGATTCTTAACTTGTCACAGAATCGTGAAAATCTGTGGCTAATGAATTGTGGTCCGTTGTCATGAATGATCCTTCGAGAGACGCTAAAGTGATAGATAATGTGATGTTTAATGAATTTAATCACATCTGCTGTCTTTACCTCTCTCATAGGTACAGGTTCGGCCCATTTTGAAAAATAATCGGTTATTGCAAGTATAAACTGATATCCTCTGAAGGACGAGGGAGTTATCGGCCCCACAATATCTATCCCCCATACCTCAAAGGGCCAACAGGCAACAGCAGTATGTAAGTATTATGGAGGTTGATGAATGAAGTTAGCGTGCACCTGGCATGCATCACATTGTTTAGTGTATGTCATTGCATCGGTAATCATTTTCGGCCAGTAACATCCCAACCTTCTAATACGATCTCCAAGTTTCGAGTCGGGTTGATGAGCTTCACATATTCCATTATGCGTTTCTTTGAGCACCTCATTGGCCTCTTCTTTTAAGATGCACTATAGTAAAAGACCATCATTTGACTTTCTGTATAAAGTTTGAAGCACGGGATCGTAATAGAATTTTTTAGCCTTTTTCTTTATCGAAGCGGCTTCTTTAGGATCTTCTGGCAGCATCCCATACTAAGCGTAATCCACAAACGGAAATCACTAGTCGCAGGGTTCCAGAGTTAGGCCTGCTTGGCATGCTTACTCGGCCTGAAGAATTGTATCAAGATGGAGAAGTTCCATACTTCCAATAGTGACACTTTTAGTTGATCCTGGCAGAATTGCCAGTGTTACGGCTAACGCTGTGAGGGCATCCGCATAGGCATTTTCATGTCAAGGTATATGATTAATGTAGAATAGCTCAAAATAATTTACCGATTCAATGGCTAATTGGTGATAGGGGATGAGAGCTTTATGTTTGACTTCATACTAATCTGTTATTTGATTGGCGATGAGCTTAGAGTCTCCATATGCCTCTAAACAATTTACCCCCAGTTGCAAAGCCAATTTTAGACCAATAATAAGTGCATTATATTCAGCCATATTATTTGTGCAGGGCTCTGTTAATGAGTAACCATTAGGAATTATATGCTTGTGTGGTGATATAAGTATCACCCCGCTCCTGCAGCGGACCGTCTTGCAGCGCCATCAATGAATATTTTCCATGGTCGTTCTTTGCTAACCACATTGACTTTTGACGGCTGTTCAGGGGAATCTTGTCATAGCTTAGATTTTGTCGAGATAAGATGGTCGGCGAGAAAGTCAGCAATTGCTTGCCCCATCATAGCTTTTTGAGGGACAAAGTTGATGTCATATGGTGATAATTGCAATGCCCATTTTGCTAACCTACCATTTAATGATCCTGGTTTTGTCATGAGGATCTTTAGAGGGTTGATCAGGATAGGACATGAATTGTCTGCCCTAAAAGATAGTGTCGCATTTTCTGGATAGCGAACACTAGGGCTAAACATTCCTTTTCAATTGGGGTGTACTGATATTTGGCTCCCATCATTATTCGACTCAGATAATAAAGAGCATGTTCATGACCATGCTCATTATATTGAGCGAGTAACGCTCATAAGGCATGATCCATGGCTCTTACATATATAAGAAATGCTCTTCTTGGGACGGAGGCCATAAGGACAGGAGGGTTCGTAAGATATTCCTTAAGGTCAGCAAATGCTTGTTGACATGTTTCATCCCAGATAAAGGAAATTCCCTTTTTCATGAGTTTAGCGAATAGTTGACATCGCCCTGATAAGTTAGAAATAAAGCAGCGAATATAAGCCAACTTTCCTTGTAACCCCCTTAGCTCTTTGAGATTCTAGGGCGGCTGCATTTCTTTGATCACCTTTACTTTGTCAAGATCAAGAAATATCCCTTTTGAAGTTACCATGAACCCAAGGAATTTTTCACTGGATACCCCCATGAAGGATTTAACAGGATTCATCTTTAGGTGATGTCTTCGCATGAGATTGAAGACTGCCCTCAAGTCCTGAAGATGATCCTCTTCTTTTTTGTTTTTGACAACCAAATCATCCACGTAACATTCCACGGTTTTACGTAGATGTTCTATGAATATAGCACTCATTGTGCATTGATAAGTGGCACCAATGTTTTCTTACCCAAAGGGCATCACTGTATAACAATATACTCCCAACGGCGTTCTAAAAACCACATGCTTTTCATCACCTGGGTGCATTTAATCTGGTTATAACACGAGAAGTCATCCATAAAGTACATCCTCTCGTAACCGCATGTATTATCAATTATTACATCAGGAATCGGAGGGGGAAGTTCATTCTAAAGGCATGTGGCTTTAAGTCCTAGAAATTGATGCATATCTGGATCTTGTTGTTCTTCTTGCGAACTGGCACTATATTTGCCACCCAATCAGGATGTTGTTCTTCTCGAATGAATCCTGATGTTATGAGTTTGTTAACTTCAGCAACTATAGCCTCCATTAGTTCTGGTCAGAAGTGCCTTTGCTGTTGTCTAACCAGCTTGGCGTCTTCTCTAATATTAAATCAGTGTGTATCAATCTGGGGATCGAGGTCGGGCATATCTTCATAACTCTATGCGAACACATCTATATATTCCCTAATAAGCGATACAAGTTCCTCCTTCTCTACGAGAGTTAGTGTGTCGCTTATAAAAATGGGTTTTGTATACTTTTCAGTCCCCATGTTGACTTGCATCATCATGTCTTCGGTGGGTGGGTCACGTTGTTCAAAATAGACATCCCAAAGAGTATTCATATGTTTAGCCTAAGACTCATCTTGAATGTCAATTGGTTTCTCGTTGCTTTCGAATATGGCTGAAACCATATTCGCAGCTAAAGATTAAAACAAAGCACCGGTACTTAGATCAGAATCATGATCTAATGGATAAACATCTCCGTCGGGCAAAGAGGTTTCATCCCATTTTTTTAACGGTGTGGAAGGAGTGCATACATACCCTAACCTCCTTCGAGTCTTATTATAGTAGTCTAGGCTTTTCCCTCTTGGTCTAAATGAGGGTAAGAGATTTCGCCATCCTTTTCCAAAGTTAGTTCCCGGCTTCTGGGTAAAGTTATAACCCATTTTCTCCATTATCTGTCAGGATTTTTGTTTATAGAAGTGAAATTGAGGTGATGTTTGTTCGTCACTTTCACTACTTTGCCTTTGGTTTGGTGATGCAACCACCTTACCAAAGACAATAGCTTTCTGAGATACCTGTCAAGAAGGTACTTCAAAACAATTGTCTCATCCTTTCATTATTTTGGACCGAGAAAGGAGGGACGACCTGATTGGCAAGTGACAGGCCACCAGAACTTCAAGTTCAGACAGGCCATCCGCCTCGCTAGAAGTACAAGAAGGTTCAAACCTGTAACAATGACAGGCTCGTAAATTAATTTTATGTTTTCATTGATAACCCATTCGTCTTCATCACTAGCAACCTTGGTTACATTAATTCCATTAAAGTCAATATTAGAGTTTATCTCATAATCACCCCCATCATCTTCTAAGGATAAATATTCAGTATCTGCTTCGTTGCCGCTGTCATCGGGTTCTTCAGATTCTTAGGGGATCTCATGGGCCGGCTTGTATAGCATTGCATCAGTGAAATAATTCTCCAACCCTTTAAATGGTTGTCTATATGCAATTAAAGTCTAGACTGCTCCCTGTTCATCACAATATTTCATGTACTAATGGGAGTCGATGGGACTATCATATACGCATGAATCCATGGTCGCTCCAAGAGAGTGTTATAAGATGTGTCTTCGTCAATGACGTAACACATAACCTCTTTCCTCAAGTCTCTGATCTGACATCGGAGTTGGATCTTACCAAGAGGACAGGTGTCGTTGGCATTGAATCCATATATCATGGTATTTGTTGGAGTGAGGCGATGAGGTGAGATCCCTAGTAACTGCATTAGCCATCTCAGGATGACGCTTAGTGCAGACCCTAGATCAATTTGAATGCGGTCTACATTTGTGGATCCGACATACCCGGTGAAATATAAAGGTCTGTTGTGTTTTATATTTCTCACCTGCATATCTTCTGGTGAGAAAGTTATCTACGGGACTTGCCTTCTCACTTGGTGACACCGGGAGGGTAGGAATCATGTTCCTCATTGGATGGTTCGACAATCTGCGCCAGAAAAAATTTAGAATCTGCCAAAGCCTCTCTCAGTGCTTCTCGAGTTTATTTTGATAATCATAACAACTCGTAGAGTGTAACTCGAGCTGGAATATTAGCCAACTAAGCTACGATATCAAATTGGAATGAGGCGTTTTTGACTTCTTCATCTTTCTTTGGATTCTTCTGGAAACAAAGTCCTTCTTACTTTACAGGCTTTGCAGGTTCCCCATATATGTCTTTAGGGCCTACTCTTATATAATCTTTAAGATAAGTCATGCCGGACCGAGTACCAGAGGGACCTACCGCATCTTGGTGAGTGGTTATAGCTATGGCCTCCTTTTCTAAGTCCGTCATTGCGTTTGCAATTACATATTCTTCTGTAATTTTTTCGAAAATAGTATTACTAGTCCGCTTCCTTCTTTGGACATTTGATGAGGTCCACTGCTCATCCTGCAAAAGATTGGGATGAACCCACATGATTCACCTCTTTGCATCATCACAGGAGTAAGTCCTTTTGTGTCAGCTCATGTGGATCATGATTTCTCACAATAAGTTTTCCTGATGGTACCGGAGTTACTTCTGCGGGGAACTAATTGGTTTCTACAACTAGAGTCACCATATTGGCAGTAACTTTTTTCTACTCCTCTTTTAGTGTCAGAACTTTGGCTCTATCAACACCTGGAATCGGTTCTTAAGAAGATAGCAATCCTTGATTTGGTGTCCAACATTCTGGTGTTATAAACAGTAATTAGGATCATTGGTTTTCCCTGCATCTTCTGGCTTTCAATTTTTCGGAAGTTTCAACATACCCTTTCTGAGGAGGGATGGAACAGAGTGGATATCTTTCCATTTTAAAAGTATAGATCCTCTCCTGTCGGGGCCTATTTTGACTTGCACCTTTTTGGTTTTGAGGTCTTGGATTTGAAGGATTCGCTTGCTTTGGAGCGGCATCACCATTACTACCTTTCCCTTATTCTTATTATTTTGCGGGTGTGGCCTATTATTTCCAGGATTACTCGTACCACGAGATTCTTCAATTCGGCGATTCAAATCCTCCACTTGCTCTCCTTGTTTGAGCAAATCTTTCCAAGTCTTAGACTCCACGGCTCCCGTCTTTATCAGCAAGTTAGTCATAAAATTATGCCTACAAGTCTCTACTAGAGTTTCCTGGGTCATTCTGTGTTTGTAATGCACGGACTTTTCCCAGAATCTTTTTATAAAATCTTTCACTGTTTCTTGTTCCCCTTGCTTTGTTGTAAGGAGGGAACGAACCGAGATTTCGGTGTCATCCTCAAAGAAGCTTGCAAGAAAGTGCTTTTTAACATCATATCAGGTACTAATAGTACCTAGGAGCAACTTCATAAACCATGTAAAAGCAGGCCCTTGCAGGTACTCACGAATACCTTGGTTATTACTGGATCATTACCCATCAAATGTCATGCTTGAGATAGGAAATAATATATGTGCTGATTGAGGGATCCTTTCCTGTCATACGGCTCCAACTTGAGGGGTTTGTCCGGGTATGGTATGAAATCCCACTCAAGCAGGTACGGTCTCGGAACCCCTGATTCTTTTAATTCTTTTTTGTGCATCAGAGCGTCTAATTGGCTTTGTAATTTCTTGATTTTTTTTCTTCATGAGGATCATTGAAAGAATACTTGTCATCCTCCTCAGGCATCGAATAAGCTTTTTATTCCTTATTTTCTTCATTTATCTTAAATGGTGTTTCGCCCTCTTTCTTAGGTGGTGTTTCCAAGGAAGGAGTTTTAGCTTTACCTTCAACTATCTTCTAGGTATTTTCAACTACCTTCAAGAGTATTATTTTGAGATTATTGATAGTCTTTTGTTGATCTCGAATCATCTGTTCTTGTGCTTCAAGCCTCTGATCAATATTGTCGGACTTATCCATCATGTGTGATGGTGATTTTTGCAGTCGAAAAGATGCAGAAGAGCGAGGTGAGGCTATGGCTGAGTCAT
Source organism: Dracaena cambodiana (assembly GCA_036321105.1). Taxonomy (NCBI): domain Eukaryota; kingdom Viridiplantae; phylum Streptophyta; class Magnoliopsida; order Asparagales; family Asparagaceae; genus Dracaena; species Dracaena cambodiana. The sequence continues at coordinate 13,393,111 of JAYEPQ010000019.1, forward strand.
CGCTATTGTCATCACAAGAACCTTTTATAAGTTTCTTATAATTTCGAGGGGCGACAGCACCTGATTTGAGTCGGGTGAAGTGATGAGGATCTTCATCATCTGCATCTGACTCATCCTCCTTATCTATGACTTTTTTACCCTTGCCAACCATGTTGGAGGTCACCGCTTTCCATTCTTTTCTTTTGGTTTTGTCGTTAAGATCACTTTTTATTCTTTTTAAAGTGTTTTGGTCCGACTCAGTTATCCTGTCAAACACTGATACTCTCTTTTTGTCGCAGCAACAATTATCCAATACGGCGGATGCTGCTGTTATGAGCTGTTCACAGTGGCAAGTTGAATTTGGTTGGACCTCAGTTGCACTTCTCTTCTTTGTTAAATACTCTCTGAGTTCGGTGACCTTATATGGAGAATCATGGGGACCGCCTGGTTGTTGAGAGGGTCCAGGGGCCATTAAAGCATTTCAGAGCCATTGAGGGTGAATTGTTGTCTAGTAATTCTATTATCAGCCTTGATTCTATATTCAGGCTGTTTAATACGAAGTTGAATGTTAGCTTCACGTTTTGAAGCATTTACATGAAGCTGGGAGATAACTTTGTGTTTTATGCTAATCTCGCATTTTATGCTGGTTTGGCGTTTCTAAATAAATTCATCTTCAGAGTTTTGCTTAGTCTCGCGTGGAAAATCACACGCTGGCTTAGCTTTGTGATTAAAGCAAAAATTCTTGACTTCGCGATTAATGCTTGGCTCAAGTTTAAGCTTGATAATTTCGCGTGGAAAATCACACGCGAGCTTATCTTCGTGATTTACATGATTGTAACAAACCTTGCAATTAACGCAAGTTTTACTAGCTTCACGATTTACGCTTGACTCAGTTTTGTTTTGAAATTCAATAGCCTCGCGTGGAGAGTCTCCATCACATGCTGGATCTGTCATAAAGTTATCCTCGCATTTTACATGGGTTTTGTTATTTTTTTTGGTTTCAAATCTAGAAACAGTAGTCTCGTATGGAGAATCACATGCTGAAATAAGTTCGCATTTAACGCGATGTTGACTGGTCTTGCAATTAATACAAACCAGTTTGCGAGGTGCAGTTGTAACCTCATGTTTTGGCACTTCCTCAGCCTCGTGTTTAACGTGGGCCTTGAGGACTCTCCTCCTTACTCGACGATTTCGATTACGAAGTTGAGTTTTGGTCAAACTAGTTCTTGGGCTTTCTTCGGTAGTGAGGAGGCCTTCTTCTGCTAGGGTTTTATGCCAAAACAACGACTCTATGGCCGCGGGCTCCATGGGTCCCTGTTTAACGGTGGATTCCCTATTATCCGATTTACGGGTATTGGAGCTCACGCGGCAATAGCACCGCGTTTCGATCAGGTTACCTGATCTAGAGCAGAGATACTCCTCATACTTCTACTGGTCGATCTTCACAAGAAGCATATCAACAACAGATCCGATCTTTTTCACATCAGATTGAGCCACGATCTCTTTTTTAGTAAACGAGATGTCTCCCATGGTGGTCACCAGTTTGTTCGTTGCAAAAATCTTGCTTTCTTCCATTTAATAACTTAATTACAATAAAAAAATAAAAGAAAATAAACTAGAGAATTTATAGATCATCCCTCTCTTTTACAATAAATTATGGGCTCTATGCGGCAATGGGATCTGTCAAGTAGCTCATTTTGACAATCTAACATGGAAATCTTCTACTCGATGAAGATGACAGCCGGCCCTAACTTCTTTCTCTACTAGTCTAATGAAGGGCTCTCACGCATAACTTAAATTCTGAAAAGATCCCAAAAAGGTTCCCAGAGGCTACCTCAAGAGGGTATTTATAGTCTTGAATCAATATAAGAGTTTCCAATTAAATAGAATTGGAAAGCAGTTATATTCATCAAGGATTCTATTCAAATATCTTAGTTTTGATTTAAATCTTTTGAATATGAATTATGATTGTACTCAATTCGGATATTGGATAAGCCCAAATCTCAATCGCAATCGAATTAGAACTCTTAAGAAACTAAACTACACATGCAGAGTTAAAATACCCTAAATGCGGAGCTATAGGTTTAACTCCACTTTTTACTCAATGCGAGGCTAAATCATAGCCAAATGCGGAGCTACGGAGTTAGCTCCGCATTTTGCATGGAAATTTCCTTAACTGATTTTGAAAATTTTACCACCAACAAAGATTTCTCCATAGTTGGAAGTAATTTTGAATATTTCACTATTTTAGGAGTTGTACTTGAAAGATGCCAATAGAATAATTTACAGCTAAATTGGTAAAAATGTCACTTTATGGCTACAAAAGTTATTGAACTAGGTCTTTTAGTTTCATTTAAAGGGATGGAATTAGATAAGGCTAAAGTTGAGTTTATTTCCAAAATACCAATATCTAAAATTTTAAAAGATATAGTTTCTGGATATGTAGGCATTTATAGAAGGTTTATAAAGTATTTTAATACTATTGCTATACCTCTTTCACACCTTCTTATATAAAATGTGCAATTTGGATGGACACAGGCATGCCAATTAGATATCAATAATATCAAGGAGATGCTCATTACAGCACCTATAGTGCAACCTCTGGACTGGTCACTATCTTTTAAAATTATATATGATGAAGCGATTATGTAATAGGAGCAGTACTGAGGCAAAGAAGATACAAAAAGCCTATGTGATCTACTACACTTGCATGACTCTCAACAATGCACAAACAAATTATATACAATAGAGAAGAAGCTTCTTACTGTAGTTTTTGTTATTGATAAATTTTGTTTATATATTTTGGGCTCATATGTGGCTATTTTTATAGATCATTCAGTACTCAAATATCTTTGTCAAAGAAATGCAAAGCCATAATTAATCTAATAAACACTTCTACTCCAGGAATTTGATCTTGAAATTAAAGATAAAAAGAGAGTAGAGAATATGGTTGTTGACCAGTTCTCTCGTTTGACATTTGATAACAATAAGCAACCAATTAGAGACTCATTCCTTGATAAGCTGCTATTCCCTGGTATGCTGATATTATTAATTTTCTTACTGCAGGTGAAATGCCGACCACTAGCGTGCATAATATAAATAGCAATTCTTGTATGAGATATGCTATTTCTTTTATGACGACTTGATGAGTATCATAAATTGTATTTTTCCTCTCATACTTTATCTATTTTTGTATATAAATAAATACTACTCGGGTATTTTTAGCGTTTTTTTCAGCTAATCCAATTCAAACAACGAGATGGTATGAAATCAGAGTTAGAGTAGGAAATCAGAGTATGAAAAGTTTCTAAAATGGGTAAAATTACGAGACTACGATGCTGCGGAGAGTAAAAGTGCAATACAGTCATCAAAATAAAGTCAAAAGGAGAAAATACTCGAGGGGAAGAAAAATCAAAAATTATTTAATTAATTTTACTGCTAAATAGAGGCCCAAAGTGGGCCCCACTATCCGATTTTTTTCCCATGACTTCGTTGTAATTTGTAGTTTCACAACTATATTAGAATTGTGCTTGGTTTTCTAAAGTCTATATATTGGCCGTATCCTTATATTCTAGAGAGAATCCTGTAAATTTTGTACTCGTTTTTAATTTAATAAAATTAGAATTTTACTGAAGGGGTGACGGCCACAATACCGTACTCTAGAGGTAAGTCATTGCTTTTAATTCATTATTTGCTTTTTAGATATAGTTAATTACTTTCTAGTATAGATTTATTCGCTTTCTAGATTAGATTTTATCGTGTTCATGAATAAAAATTTGATTTTGCTTGTTAGAAATATGGATAACTAATTTTCTTTAGCCCTAAGATGTAGATGAAGTTAGTTTTATAGATCTAATATGGATTTAACTCATCTTCTTCTTATAAATAAATAAATAAAATATAGAGTTCACAAATCATAATTCTTTGATAGATTATACTTAATTAATATTTTGATAATCTATACTTAGATGAAATTTGGAATTCTTATTCTTTGTTTATTTCTAGAATTATCAATAAAGATTTTTCTATAAATAAATTGAATTGGATAAACTTGTAAATCTAATTTCTTTGATAGGTTATACTTAAGTTCGGTCTTTTGATAGCCTATGCTTAGATTAGGGTTTGAAGTTTATTTTTTTCTTTTGTTTATGAGATTTTCTACTTGATATAATTTATTTTTAAAAAAGGTATTATCTTTGATGGTTTATATTTGTACATCACTTGATAGGTCATACTTAGGGGCACTTGATTAAAATCAAATTAAAAAGATCACCTTTTTAATGTGTTACTTAACTGTGTATAATTAAAAAGATAGGAAGAAAGAGATAATTTATTGTTAGGCTATTATTCAAATGGATTCGAAATTCCAGGCTAATCTCTAGAATTTAAAACTCATCCTTCCAACTTGGAATTCTTTGTTATTGCACTAGAACTAAAAAAATAGTAAGAATCACAACACCTAAGATCTCTGTAGGACGACCTGTATAGTGCTACAATTGACATTATATACTTGCAGTAATTTATCACATCATGTTTTTGGTGCCGTTGCCCGAGATTAACGGTATTTTTCTTACTTTTTCTAATGTTTTACTGCTTAACAATGTATGTTGAGTGTGTATAGATATCGGAAGCAAAAAGGGAAGAAAAGAGTCTCGGAAGCGCACTGCAAAAACCAGAGAGGTAAAATCCCTGATTTTGCCGCTAAATAGCAACAACTACTGCAAATTAGCGGTAATATTTGAGAGTTTCTCACCCAAATTTTGTCTAACTCTGTATTTAGGGTTCCTAGTTCTGTAAAAAAATATAAAAAAATTATAAAAAAAGTTCAATTGTTTTTATTTTTTCTTTTCCACCTTTTCCCCTCTCCACCTTCTTCAAAAAATTAAAAAAAATTTAAAAAAATATTTTAAAATCCATCTAGTTGTTATCATTATCGTGATCCATATAATAATTATTATCAGTGTCCATGGATAGGAAGTTCATTAGGACTAGTCATAATCAATTTCACACCACATATAGTAAACCTACGAGCACTTCCTATACACAAAACTACAATTGTGAATGGATGAATCAATCTAATTTTGTATATAATCAAGAGCCATACCAAGAGAGTTCTTTATATGATCCTTTTTTTATAGGCTATTTATCTTCATGTTTTACATTCAATTATGAACAAGATACTCAATTGAACATGTTAGATGAAAGATTAAAAAGAATAGAAGCAAGGTACGCATGTCATCAGAATTTACATACAACTCTTCATATCTGTCATCAAATATGTATATAGATATATCATATCTTTCTTCAAATTTTACTCATGATCTAGAGATGCAATTATTTGAGGAAAATAAAGAAAATTACGATCATGAGTCTGAGGAACGAAGATGTAGAATAGAGGAAGATATAGAAGTTTTAATAAAATCATCCTCTCGAAAATCATCCTCTCAAATTGAATCTTGTATGGAAGATCTTCTTAATGCAATTTCTCTAACTAAACTTTTTGGAGATCAACCATCTAATAGTTTGAGCATATCTTACTCTAACGAGCAACCACTTCAGTCATCTTTTGAAGTAGATATGATTCAAAATGAGTTAAATAATTTTGCACATGATGAGTTTATAATTCAACATTGTGATCAACCTATTTTAGACTATTGTGATAATAATTATGAAGAAACCAGTGATAAAGAAAATATTTGGCTTGATGATTTACCCCATAGTGAGCTTGCTAGTGACACATTATCATTTGATTCTTTTGATGAAAATTGTGAAGTAATATGTGAAGAAGAATTTTTATCCCTTCATAATAACTTGAGTGATTATAAGTCTATTAGTATGCCATTTTCTTTTGAGAATTTTAACGACAGGATTGAAGAAAATTTGCATGATAAACCCATAATAATTGAAGAATGGAAGGAACATCAAAAAGAAGAGGTCATGATACCTAATAATTTGGAAGGACGATCCAAAATCAAGCTCATGATTCTGCTATATCAAAGTGAGTATGTTATTTCACATGATGATAAAACCAAAATACTTACTGCCATGAAAGATGCTCGTGGGTTGAATATGAACGGTAAAGGTATGCTTTCTAACCTCAAAACTTTACTATTGAATAAAAGAAAGAATGGTAGAAATAAATTGAGAAAAATTAAAAATAAGATGAAGAGATTAAATGCACAACTAACGAAAATAAGTGGGTTTTGAAAGATAGGATATAAATTTTTTATTAAAATGATAAGTGTACTTGATATGATGCTCGATTTTAAAATTGCTAATCTAAATGCATTCTTGAGTTTGTATATTAGTGAGATTAATTGATGAAATATTATAAAAAAGATTTTTCTTTCTTTTATATAAAATTTTTATTTTTCTTGATTTTTGGTTATCCTTATTTTTCTTTTTTTTATTCCTTAATCTTTTTTCTTCATGAATTTTGTGGGTATATTCACTGCAAACTCTTACGAGACAACACTCGTCCACCAGGTTAACCTAGGGTTTAAAGGCTTGTTGCACGTGCTAAGTGCAATCGTGATTCCTGCGAAAGTGAGTTAAAATTTTTCTTTTTCTTTTTAGATTTAGGTTTTGCTCGAGAACTAGCAAAAGATAGGTGTGGGGTGGCTCTTACCTATTTAAGTATTGCTCAAATCAAATTATTAGGCGTTGTGTGCTTGATAATTGACTCAAAGCATATGTGCCTTCTGTCATATAGAAATATGTGGGGTCCATTTTTGTCTAAAAAGATAGTAGCCAAAATACTTCAATACTATTTTTATTAGCCCACTATATTTAGAGATACATATAAATTTTGTGAACGATGTGAGTCATGTCAGAAACTAGGAGCACTAGCTTGAAAAAATAATATGCCTCTAACACTCATTCTTATAGTTGAAATATTCGATTGTTGAGTTATTGACTTCATACAACCATTTCCTATTTCTAACGGATATATCTATTTCCTCGTAGCCGTCGATTACGTCTCTGAATGGGTTGAAGCTGAAGCATTTAGAAATAATAATCAACAAACTGTTATCAAATTTCTAAAGAGACATATATTGTCAAGATTTGAAGTTCCTAAAGCCATAATAGGCGATAAGTGTTCTCATTTCTATAATAAAGCCTTTGAAAATTTGATGAAGAAATATTATATCGTACATAAAATTTCTACACCTTATCACTTACAGTCGAATGGACAAGTCAAATTGGCCAATAAGAAAATCAAGTAAATTTTAGAGAAAACGGTTAATCTATTGTGCAAAGATTAGCCGTTTAGACTAATCGACGCTTTTTTGGCTTACCATACTGCATATAGAACACCCTTAGGCATGTTCCAGCACAAAATAATCTATGGAAATGCTTGTTATTTGCCTATAGAGATCGACCACAAAGCGTATTCGGCAATCAAATCAGTTAATAAATATCTCAATTCTGCTAGACCATTATGCAAATTACAAATGAATAAATTGGAAGAGTAAAAATGTGATGCCTATGACAATTCACTCATTTCGAAGGAAGGGATAAAAATATGGTATGATCATTATATCACATATTGCGTTTTTCATCCATCCGAAAAAATGCTTATCTACTATTCACACCTTCATCTATTTCCAAGAAAATTGCATTCACAATGGACTGGACCATTCATAGAAATTGTGTATCCACATGGTGCAATTGATATTGAAAATCCTAAAAACAGTCATACACTTAAAGTAAATGGGAAATGCCTAAAATACTAGTTGGATTTTCGAAGACACGGATGATCTTACGATTTAATGGATCCTCCGACATCTCATTGATACAAGCTAATTGAAGACACATTATATATTATTATATATTATGTACAAACAATTTTTGTTTTGTAGTTAATAGATCACAAGTACCAAGCCAAGGTAATAAGCACTCTTTCTTAATTCTTACTTGTTCTTAATAGATTTAATTGAAATATTGATTCATTAAGGACAATGTGCATATTACCCTTAGTTTCGAAATTGATCATAAGTTGGGGGGATTGCTTAAGTTGGGAGATTGCTTATAAAATTAACCTTAGTTTTGATACCCACAATGTTTTCAACAATTTTGTTCCTTCAAATCTTTCAATTTTTTTGAATTTTTAAAAATTTCTAATCATTTTTGGTTTTTTTAATAAAATCAAAAATATTTGCTAACCATAGTTTAGTTACGAAATTAGCATTAGGAACAAATACTTAGTCTTAGAAATAATTTTAGAATTTGAAACTAATAATAAGATTTTAAAAATAACATTAGTTTGGAAACTAACTCCTTTAAAAAAAAGTATGGCTTGACGCAATTCTTACCAGAGAATGGCTATTGAAACTGCTGTCGAAATGATTGTCAATATCCGGTCACTACAGGGCAAGAATTTCCTTGCCCGAGAGTGGTTGTTGAAGCCGTTGTTGAAATGGCTATTGATAACAAGTCCCAGTTATAAATAGTTTTTTGAGTTTCTTTTTCTCTACATCCAAACCCTAGCCTTTATCCCATTTCGAAAGCTAAAACCAATCTTGCGGATTTTTCTTCAATTTCTAAAGAGTTCTAAATAAGTAAATCTTCTTCTCTTCGATTTTTCTTTAAAAAAGTATATTTTTGTTTCAAGAACCTAAATTAAAACTTATATGAACTAATTTGAGTAGATCTAAGATGGATTTGAAACTTGTTAGTAAATTTGGAGCAGTTTGGCTAATTTTTATAAATTTTTGATGAATTTCTCTGAATAATTAAAAATATATGCCAATACAAAGGTAAAATAAATAAAAATCTCAACTTTTTTGCATAACAATTTGTGGCTTGCTTGAATAAATAACATATATTAAATTCATGCATTAAAAATAGAAATAGAATGATGTTTGATATATTTGTTGAGAAATTGGGAATTCTAAACAAAGAGAGAAAGAATAGAACAAAAAATAAAAAGAAAGAAGAAAATATAATATAAGTGCGAAATCATTGATAATTTTGAGAAATAGTAATATTTTGTTAAAGAGATATATTTTGTGAGTATTTTCATGATGGGACCAAGAAAGCCATCCATCTCAAAAAGGGCGAGAGCAGACTATTCAAGTCTATCTCCTTCACATAGATATAAAGCTACTAAAGTAAACGAGAAGCTCTTGGAGAAGTATAAGGATTTTATGCTCTAGCTAGAACGGGCAATTAACTATGCACATATAAACGAAAATCATGCTTTCAAAGCATAGAAGCAAGGTTTAGGTCCGGAAGCTAATATGTTGCATAAGCACAGCCAGCATGCAACGAGATAATGTGCAAATTTTACACAATTCTACAGCCTACAATGGAGACCAATACACATACTCCATAGTAAGGGGAAAGGAAGTGTCATTTACAAGAAAAGAAATTATACGAGCTATTCCTATCCCGAAGTACTGAAGAAGAAGTGTTATTTAATGACAGAGTTAATGAAATACCAAATGGCTCATGAGCATTCAAAGAGTTTTGCACCAATATCAGTGATCATACTTTCAATGAAAGCTTCTTGAAAGTTGGTTATTTGAGACAGAATACATTTTGATTAGTTTATTTATCAAATATAATATCATGCCATCCTCTGCAATAATAGAATTATATTATATGGATGTGGTATTATTGAATACAAATTTTGGATGGTGCCTCTTCAATGTCACCTCCATCATGCACTCCATGATAATTCAATGTTTGGTACAAACCAATGAGTGTATCCAACATCTGAGAATGGCAAACCAGTTATAGTTTTATTGTCTCTGATAACGAAAATCTGCATGAGTAACAAGATTGATTTGTCATCAACTGACACGTTCACCTGTCCAATCCAACCATTCTCAGATACAACTGTTTGGAGGAGCATGAGTGCCTAACAAGCCCAACATGCAGCCGGTACAGCAAGAGAGAGCAAAAGTTGTTCCCCACTGACTGACTGGGGAGTACATGATAAAGGGTAAGGAGGTACCGCAGTTTAGGCCACCCAACCAGCAGAAATTACACTTTAAACATTAAGTGAGTCAATAATACATATTGCTAAAACATTCAATGAAAGGCTATGAGTCATCGAGACACGGCAAACCGAAACTGAGCAACATCAATAATGCCAATATCAGCTCCTTATCAAGGTATGTTGACAAATGGCGAGCGAAGATGCTATTGTTTCTCACGATGAAGATGAGTAGATGCACTAGGGAACCATAGGGTCCCTCCGGTATCAAAGATGCAAGTGACAAAAAGGAAAATATCAGCAGCATCACTGATATTGACTATTGGAAGGAATAGATTTTCTCGAGAACTGATAAATCCAGGTGTTTTATATTCTTAACCCCTTATATTATTTCTTAGTGTGTTGATTGCATGGTTATATACTAAATAAACGGAGGACAATACATAATTTAAATTGTGGGATGGATAGATACACTTTATTTTACTATATCATATAACATATAAAATCATATAAAAATATAAAAAATAAAAAAATCATTTCTTTGAAATAAAAAGTAAATTAGAAGTATTTTACATTGTATATTTATGAGATTGACAGCTCAATATTGATGCTTATATGGTAATAGTTATTATGTAATCTTGATTATGAATTTAAATCTGACTATAAAATATATGAATACTTAAGATTTGAATCAAGTATACAATCTAAACACTTACAAAATGAGTCATGAAAAGTTGATAATAAAGAGAAAACTTAAAAGGAAGGCCTATCATATATAAATATATAAAAAAAAAGAAAAAATGAAGTGAGACTGGTATAAAGACAATATACTTTGGAAAAATTATATATATATATATATATATATATATATATATATATATATATATATATATATATATATATATAATAAATAAGAGAAAGTAAGTGTTAAGTAATTGGATTCGTGTGCCTTGGTAAGCATGTGTATTCACATGAATGATACTTATAGACTTTTATTATAAACATAAGTTATGTAACTGCATATTTATACCTCAGTAAGCATAAGTGTCACGTGAATGACAAGTGTTTATGAAAAAAAAGATATATATATATATATATATATATATATATATATATATATATATATATATATATATATATATGAAAAAGGATCTCATAAGTTTAATTGAAGTTTGAAATTTGACAAGACTAATATACATGATCATAAGAGTGCATACAAGTAGATAATTAAAACTAAAAATATATCTACAATATGATTTAAATGATCATTATAGATATATAAAGGTATTAGATTATAAGAGACTTGCTAAGGTTAATATCTTTATAAATTTACATGTGCATATCTCTAGTTGAGCTTGACATAGAAAAGAAATAAAAAGCAAAAAATAATATAGATAGTTAATAAAAGGATATAACAGTTTTATTTCTTGACCCCTAGCATTTCTTGATATTTTGTCAGTGAAACCCTCACGAGACAACACTCGCCCACTAGAATAATCTAAGGTTTAACGGCTTGTTGCATGTGCTAAGTGCAATCGTGATTCCTATGAAAGTGATTTAGGATTTATTTTTAGTTAAGATGTTACTTTAGTTTCTTAACTTGATAATTTAATTAGGGATTAGCAAAACTCAAGTTGGAGGTATGACTACGAATAACAAATGCAGCTGTTTTAGTTTATTTTATGCACTCGTAATCCAATTTTGGTGATTAATATGAAAAATTAAGATAAAATAATTTTATTAATCAAATTCTCCACTTTAATGTTTTTATAGTATCTTCTAGTCTTTTTGTATGGTTCTATTTGAAAGGAAATTGAAAAATCAAAGTGGATATCTAATATCAGCTCAGAACTGTAATTTTACTAGTCGGGTTATCGACAACCCTCTATTAGCTGTCAATAGACATCAACTGAGAATCAAATTGGAGAGTGGCTATCGGAGGGGTTTTGGAAAACTACGGCTGTAGATCATGATTTTGAGGCTTTTTTTAGAGAAAATAGAGTTTTCTTATAAATAGAATTCTTACTAGATTTTTTGTAAGAATTGAGAATTTCAGAGATCTATGTAATTATAAGCAGCAATTTAGAGATTAGAGATTTTAGTTTTGGTACTCTTTCATGAAAATAAATAAAAGAATTTCTTCTTCTTTATTCATGACTATAATGCGTATGAGTGGCTAAATTCGTGTGTTGGTTCAAATGCGATAACAAATCCTAGAAAATTTACTGGCATGTGATTTATTTGCTTATTATACTTGATTGTTTTATATAAAGTTGATATTTTTTTATCCTATTATCTTGTTAGACCTGAGGTATGATTTTGAGTCTTAGATAATTTATTGTCTAATGATATATTAATTGCTTAGTTTTTTATATACTATCGATTTAGATGCAGTACATACTTAGATTTTGAATGTTTATTATTATTATTATTCATATTCCATACTTAGGTAAACTCAAAATACATATAGATTTAATTGGGAGAATTTATTTAAAATATCAAGTTTACAAATTTGTTTGCTTTTATGCTTTAAAGATATATTTTCCGGTTGAAGTAAAACCACATGATCTATTTAACTGAGATTAAAAAAAAAAGTATAAACGTATCTAGTAAATTATTCTAAAGGGGAGTTAATTTATCTAACCAACAACTTTATTTCAAGTAAATTTATACCTTTAATCTTTAGCATTAGTTTTAGTTAATAAAAATTCAATATTTCTTTTAGTTCCTTAATTTAGTTTCTTAGTGTATAACACAATAAATAAAATGATCCTCAAGAGAACAATCTTGGGTTACTATGCTTGCACTACTTATTCGATCCCTTGCACTTTAGAGTGTATGATTCAGATCGGAGTCAGAATGAAACACGTACTATAGGAGTTTCTTATTTTATTTGGATGCATCCATAGATTTGTATACTGACACCATCGATTTTCTTGTGTGCTTAGCAGCATACTATCTGGTCCATGTGGTGATCGGTACTTGAGATTATGTTCCCTGGTATGCATGGGATATCCAGTGTGCCTAGCAACACACCATCTGGTCATGTGGAGACAAATACATATGGCCTTGGTATTGGGTGCATATGGTACACTCCTAAATATGTGAATACTCCCACCATTCAATTCCAAATTAATAGGATAGAATGTACATCTATTTGCTTGATATTTGTAGCATGTACTTTACGAGTCATGTTATGTTACGCATATATTATACTTATGATTTATGTGCGTGATAATGTTATATTATATATCATATATTTCATAATTCATGTTATATTATACATACCATGTACTTCATGATTCATACACATACACCTTTTACATTGTTTCCTACTAGCATGCCTCATCATATTTTTATATGGTTTTCATAACATTGTAAGAGCTTAGCTTTGTGTTCTTGTTTGGGTTCTAACTATTGTGATTATCGCACCCCAAATCCAGTAGCAACAACTATGATGCCTGCAGAGGAGGAGCTACGTCTCGAGAATCCTTATTTTCAGGAATACGGGAGTGCCAATAGCCCACCTATCATAGAATCTTCATCTCTTTTGTGTGTATATCATTTTAGTTTGTATGTGTGTATGTATGTATCCTACTTCCTATTTTTGTATGTATTTTCTAGATATTTTTATATATTCAGTATCTTTATATTGTTCAGTTTTGATACTATACTTGATTCTATATGAGTAACATTTTTGTGTACATATTACATATTATTTTCATATATATTTTTGGATATTGTTATATTCATGGCTCTAATGTTATGACTGATAGTTTTAGACTATGGTTTATATCATGTATTTACGTTTTCATACATATTGCCTGTGATTGTATGATGCAATGGCCTTATGCACTCCTACCTATTATACAAATAACATACAAATAATGAGAATCACAAAAAATCACAATTTCAATAAGGTCACCATATTAACTCACAGAAAGTAGTTGTGATCTCTTGATCTCTTTCCATTTTCATATTGTGTGTTTTAAATATGAAATGGTGCATTAATGTGTCTGATCAACCTTCTACAGTTATGAAATTACTTTTGTGTTACTTATGCCATCCTCGCATCCTCTTTTTCCACATATAAGTATTAATAATTGGTTTAAATAATTTTCAATGTAAATGGTACTATCATCAAGCATGAAATATCGTCGAATGTGAAGAGTGCACTGATGAGTGTCATATATTGTATATTTATAGCCTCCATATTATCTATTTTTGTATCTAAATAATACTATTTGGGTATTTTTAGTATGTTTTTCAGATAAACCTATTCTTGCATGGAGATGGCATAAACTCACAGCCAGATTAGAAAATCAAGTCCAGAAAATAGTTAAAAGTGAGTAAAGATACAAGATTATGATATTGTAGAGAGTTAAACTTAAATACAGTCATCAAAATAAAAAAAAACAAGACAAGAAACTCATGCAGAAGAAAAATTAGGAAAAATCTCCAAGTTCTTGCCGCTATTTGGCGGCATTAGCTGCCAATTGGCGGCAAATAGGGGCTCACTCTGGTAATTTTTCTGCGGGGGCTTCGATGTAATTTTATAATTTTTCACTTATACTCAAATTAGGGTTTGATTATCTGAAGCCTATATAATAGTTATATCCTTGTAATCTAGGATTTGAGACAAGATATAGGATAAAATTTTGTACTCGTAATTATAAATAAAATTAGTGTTTTGCCGAAGGGGGACGGCCGCAATACTGTGCTCCAGAGATGTGCCATTGTTTTCAAGTTTTTTCTAGTAAGTAAAAATGTTTTATTTGCTTTTTAGATAGGTTTAATTGCTTTCTAGTATAGATTTATTTACTTTGTAGTATAGATTTATCTTGCTTTCTAGGAAAATAGAATTTTTCATGGCTTTCATAAATAAATATAGATTTTTCATAATTAGTAGTATGAGTAACTAATTTGTCTTAGCCCTAAGATGTTGATGAAATTAGTTTAATAGATCAAACATAGATTAATCTCATTTTCTTCCTAAAAAGAAATAAAGCCATGATTTTTCTATAAATAAATAAAAAATAGATTGCATAAATCATAATTCTTTGATAGATTATGCTTAATTCATATTTTGATAATCTATACTTAAATAAGATTTGGACTTCATATTCTTTGTTTTTATTTCTAGAATTATTAACAAGATTTTCTTATTATTAAATTGAAGGGAATAAACTTGTAAATCTAATTTATTTGATAGGTTATACTTAAGTTTGGTTTTTTGATATCCTATGCTAAGATTAGGGCTTAAAGTTTATTTCTTTACTTTTGTTTATAAGATTATCTACTAGATAATTTGTTTTTAAGAAAGATGTTATTTTTGATGATTTATACTTGCACATTATTTGATAGGTCATGCTTAGGAGCACTTAATTAAAATCAAATTAAAAATATCACCTTTTTAATGTGTTACTTGATCGTGCATAATTAAAAAATTAGGAAGAAAGAGATAATTTATTGTTAGTTTATTATTCTAATGGATTCGAAATTCTAGACTAAACTTTAGGACTTAAAACTCATCCTCTTAATTTAGAAACTTATAGTTAACTTGATAGAACTAAAAAAATAGTGAGAATAGAAAAAACATCCTAGATCCCTGTGTGAACAACTTGTATAGTGATACACTGATACTTTGTACTTGCAGTAGATATTTCACATCAAGTTTTTGGTGTCATTTCTGGGGATAGGCGTTGTTTTAGTTGCTTTTCTAACATTTTACAGGTTAACAGTGTGTATTGAGTATACAGGGATCTAGAAGTTCGGATATATGAAGCAAAATGGGACAAGAAGAGTCTCAAAAGTGCACTGCAAAAACCAGAGAGCAAAACTCTCTAATTTTGCCGCTAAATAGCGGCAATTGCCACAATTTAGCTGCACTTTTGGTGAGTTTCTCCCCCTTTTTCTCTGATTCTGTATTTTGGGCCCCTACTTCTGTAAAAAATACAAAAAATATCGGCACAATAGGAATCATATCTTTTCTTTGATCATATCTCCTCCACCATTTTATCTTCACCACACCTCAGCTCTTGTATTAGTTTAGGAAACTCATGCATCCACTCATGGTCACTAGTTCATACCACATTGGACCCATGATCAATTTGGTCGACTAGTGATATTAGATTTGTTCATGGGAGACAACATGGACCAACCGATCCCAATCCTTCAGGATCGATGTTACCCATTATGCACATCACTTCCATCATGCATAAAACTTCTACATGCAGTGGGTAATCACTATGATTTGAAGTCATAGTACATCAGCATGCTTTCTAAATTCACTAGTTCTGATTCTAAGGATGCATATCTCTTTATCAGTAAATTTCAGAAAGTGTGTGATGATAAAACTGCAGTACTTATCGAAGAATACAATTACACTCTGCTTCATCCCATTCGCTCTCAAAGATGATGTATGTACAGTATGCCTACTGATTCAATTACTACTTGGGATGAATTCGTCACGGTGTTCTTAAGAAGTATTATCCTATGCACATGATGACAAGAATTTGGAATCAAATTAATCAACTTTATCAAGTGCCGGGAGAACTCTTCTGAAAATATTTAGAATGACTCAAAGATCTATTAGTTTAGTGCCCCCACCATGCAATAGTGGCAGTTGTATCAAACCGTATATGAAGGACTCGATTACACATCCAAAACTCTTCTTGAGTCCATGTGTCAGGGAAAGTTTATGAGAAAGAATGAGGATGAAGTGTGGGACTTTCTTGAAGACCTCTCATGAAAACTATGCAATGGGAGAATCCCACTGAGAAACCCAATGCATCAACTTCTGCACATAAGAGTGGGATTCATAGCGTCGACAGCTCTATAGCTGCTGAAGCTATGACTGCAACTCTTATGCAGAGAATTGAGACGGTGGAAACTCCTAGTGCTCTACCAGTGGATCAAGTAAATCAAATTCAAGTTTCCACATATTTTAATTACAAAACTCCGAATCATGGTATGGAGGAGTGTCCATTATTAATAAATTATATGGGTCCCATACTTGAGAAGGCTAACGCCTTGTATCAATAACCCATGAATAATCCTTACGCTCATGAATAATCCTTACGCTCCTACATACAATCCTGATTAGAGGAGCCATCAAAATCTCTTATGGGGTCAAGGGTAATATCAGGGGGCCCTAACCCTAACATGTAACCTCCAGTCAATGGTCAGTTTCCAAGATTTAAAGTGAGTGCTTATCAACATCCAAATGCTTCAAATCAAGGGAACAACTAGAATAGACCACATGTGTATAATCAATCATATCAACATCAGGGGTCTAACAATGATTATGACAAATGGCTAATGACACTTGAAAGGGATGTGGGGAACCTTTTGAAGACAACGTCCAATTTAGATACACAAATGCAAAATTTAATGAAAATATCTAATGATTTTATACAACGGACCGACCAACAACTTCTCACAAGTTCTCAGTCGATTAAAAATATAGAGCAACAAGTTGGATAGTTAGCCACATAGCTGAGTGAGAGGGGCCTGTGTACCTATCCAAGCCAACCAATAATAAACCCCAGCTCTAGCTCATCTCAGTCTGTTTTATCCCATATTCACCAATGCAATGTCATTCACACGCTCAAATCTGGAAGCAAGTGGACAATAATGTAGCCATACCCCCTGATCTAACTCCATCTCTTTCTCCACATCTATCTCCATCACCTCCGTCACATGCTCATTTGGAAGAACCTGTTCCTAAGTTGAAAGTATCATATCCCAATCGGTTTAGGAAGCCTGCACTGCAAGTAGAGAAGATTCTTAAAATATTTCAGCAGGTGAACGTTAATATTCCAGTCATTGATATTATACAATAGGTTTCTACTTATACCAAGTTTCTTAAGGATTTGTGTACTAAAAAACGAGCAAGAAACGTTCATGAGAAAATTTTTCTTGCTGCAAATATATCTCAAATCCTCTCTAACTCCTTGCCTATCAAATACAAAGATCCAGGTTCCCCCACAATCTCATGCACCATTGGAAATATTATATTTGATAGGGCATTGCTTGATCTAGAAGCAAGTATCAACTTGCTTCCTTACAATATTTGTCAGCAAATGGGGTTAGAAAAACTTCAACCTATCAAGGTTACATTATAGCTAGCTGATTATTCGATCAAGAGACCACTTGGTATGGTTGAAGATGTGCTCATTAAGATCAGCGAATTTATCTTTTCGTAGACTTTATTGTCTTAGAAACTGAACCAATTTCCAATCTATGGAATCAAATTCCCATTATTTTGGATAGACTATTCCTTACAATATCAAATATATTAATTAATTGCAGGAGTGGCCTCATGAAGCTATTATTTGGGAATATAACTGTGGCATTGAACATATTCAATATGGATGAGCACACAATGAGCTCCCTCATTGAGATAAATATGATTCATAATTTGCACTCTCATTCTACCTCTGGCACTGATGATAAACCCTCATTTGAGCAAATTTTTGAAGATAGGCTCATATTATTAGATAAATTGGCACATGTTGATGATACTTTTGCAAGTGTACCACTGATTTATGAGCAAAGTTTTGAGAATTTGTTTGCAGAGGAGCTCGCATTACTTCATGAGTTAGAGGGATCGCCACCACATTCACTTGATCATATAGCATTCTTCTCACCTCACGATAATTCTACATGTATGCTTGTTAGTAGCGATGATTGGTAGGTTTATAATGAAGAATTCTTTAACCCAATTATTAATGCTTACATGTGGACAAAAAACAAGTGAGGGCGGCATAAAATGCAGATAGGTAATTTTGTGACTTATAGGAGGATGATGAGATACAATAATTCACCCACTTCACGTTTAAAATGTACACATTATGAAAGTAGGAAGCGATCAAAAGATCGCAACCGCTTTCCATGCGTTAATAGGCTGACGATATTGAGATCGTAATTTTTTACGACTCTCATTATTGAATAGTACTTGTACAATAGTTTTAATATTTATTTTACCACCCTTTGTTTGTGTATGAGGGCATACATGAGTTTAGGTGTGAGGGAGTGGGTTAGGCATTTTCTTTTTTTTTAGGGATTTTATTTTTTTTTAGAATTTTTATTTTTAGATTTTTGGGTTTCTTTATTTTACACTTCGGGTAGTTTTTAGGGTAACTAACTTAAAAAATAAAAACTAAAAAATTATTATATATTTTCATCAATGGATCAACCTAATTACAAATAAAAGAATAAATTTAGATTCGAAATTTGATAGGAGAGTAGATTGGATGATACACTTAGAATTTTATGAAAAAGATTAAATTATGAAAAATAAATACCGGTAACAGTAATTTTGAGGTAAGTATACATCTATTTTTTACTTTACAATAGTTTATTAGGTTAAGGAAGAGATGATAACGATTGAGTAAGTTTTCTCTCTCTAAATAAAAAAAAAGAAAAAAAAAGGGGAGCCTAGTATTAAGACAATAGTCTCAAAAATTAAAAATAATGAGAAGAAAGAAAATGGGGTTTGCCTAACATTAAAGCAATAGCTTCAAGAATGATAAAAAAAGGGGTGCGCCTGATATTAAGGCAATAGACTCAAGAGTGAAAAAAAGTATGATCCGAGTAATGGGTAGTTTACACCTAAGTAAGCATGAATATTCGCATGAAAGGTGAAATATTCTTTAAAAAATTGTTATGAGAGAAGAGATGAATCATAAATTAGAGTTGGAGTCTAAAACCAAAGTAGACTATTACACGTGCACGTATATATATAGGAGCTAATGGATTATCTGTTAGTGGGTATTGAAAGATAAGATTTAAATATTTGATTAAAATGATAAGTGTATCTGATATGACACTTGATTTAAAAATTGATAATCTAAATACATTCTTGAGTTTGTATAATAGTGAGATTAATTGAAGAAATATAATAAAAAATTCTTTCTTTCATATAAAATTTTATTTTTATTGATTTTTGGCTATCCATATTTCTCTTTATTCCTTAATCTACTTTATTCATGAATTTTGTAGGTATCACTACAAATCCTCACGAGACACAACTTGTCCACTAGGTTAACCAAAGGGTTTAAAGGCTTGTTGTAAGTGCTAAGTGCAATCGCGATTCCTGCGAAAGTGAGTAAGGATTTTTCTTTTTCTTTATAGAAAGATAGGTGTGATGAGTGTCATATGTTGCATATTTATAGCCTTAATATTATCTATTTTTGTATTTAAATAATGCTACTTGGGTATTTTTAGTTTGTTTTTCAGTTAAACCTATTCCTGCAAAGAGATGGTATAAACTCATAGCCAGATTAGGAAACTAAGTCCAAAAAAGAGTTAAAAGTGAGCAAAACTATAAATTCAATACAGTCATCAAAATCAAAAGAACAGATAAGAGACTCATACAGAAGTAAAACAAGGAAAAATCTCCAAGCTCTAGCCGCTAATTGGCGGCATTAGCCGCCAATTAGTGGCAAAGAAGGGCCCACTCTGGGCGATTTTTGTGTAGAGGCTTTGATGTATTTTTGTAATTTTTCACTTGTACTAAAATTAGGGTTTATTTCTTCGAAACCTATATATTGGCCGTATCCTTATAATCTAGGGTTTGATACAAGATATAGGATATAATTTTGTACTCGTAATTATAAATAAAATTAGAGTTTTGCCGAAGGGAGACGGTCGCAATACCATACTCCAGAGGTGCGCCAATATTTTCAAATTCTTTCAAGTAAGTAGAAATATTTTATTTATTTTTTAGATAGATTTAATTGCTTTTTGCTATAGATTTATTTGCTTTTTAGTATAGATTTATCTTGTTTTCTAGGAAAATAGAATTTTTCATGACTTTCATAAATAAATATAGGTTTTTGATAATTAGTATGAGTAACCAATTTGCCTTAGCCCTAGGATATAGATGAAATTAGTTTAATAGATCTAATATGGATTTATCTCATTTTCTTCCTAAAAAGAAATAAAACCATGATTTTTCTATAAAAAAATAAAAAATTGATTTCGTAAATCATAATTATTTGATAGATTATGCTTAATTCATATTTTGATAATCTATACTTAGATGAGATTTGGAATTCATATTCTTTGTTTTTATTTCTAGAATTATTAACAAGATTTTCCTATAAATAAATTGAAGAGAATAAACTTGTAAATCTATTTTTTTGATTGGTTATACTTAAGTTTGGTCTTTTGATAGCCTATACTTAGATTAGGGTTTGAAGTTTATTTCTTTGCTTTTGTTTATGAAATTATCTATTAGATATAATTTGTTTTTAAGAAAGATATTATTTTTGATGATCTATACTTATACATCACTTAATCGGTCATAAAATCAAATTAAAAAGATCACGTTTTTAATGTATTACTTGATCGTGCGTAATTAAAAAGTTAGGAAGAAAGAGATAATTCATTGTTAGGCTATTATTCTAATAGATTTGAAATCCTAAGCTAAACTTGAGGACTTAAAACTAATCCTCTCAATTTAAAAACTCATAGTTAACTTAATAAAACTAAAAAAATTAGTGAGAATAGCAAAATATCCTAGATCCCTGTGGGAACGACCTGATAGTGCTACACCGATACTGTACGCTTGCAGTAGATATTTCGCATCATGCACCATGATCAAGTGAAGTATGTACTATGAAATTTAATGGCCCTTCTAACTCACAAAGTAACTCAAGCTCCCCTACAAACAAATCTTCAAAACTTTATTCACTAGTGAATGACATACTTGCAAAGATGTCATTATATATAAAATCAGTATGTGTCAACTCGTCTAATAACATAAGTTTCTCTTCAAAAATTTGCTCAAATGTTGATTCAATATCAACACAAAAGGTGGAATGAGTTTGATGTTGTGAAGAGCTTATTGTATGCTCATCCATGTTGAATATACTCAATGCCATAGTCATATTCCCAAATAATGGCTTTATGACGCCACTCCTATAATTGCTTAATGCATTTGAATTTGCAAGGAATCGTCTGCCTTAGATAATGGAAATTTGATTAAGTGGATTGGAAGTCGGCTCGGTTTTTAAGATAATAAAGTCTCTAGGAAAGAAGAATTTGCAAACCTTGTTAAGTACATCTTCAATCATACCAAGTAGTTTCTAGACTTAATGATCAGCTAATTGTAATATGACCTTAATAGGTTGAAGTTTTTCTAATCCCAATTATTGATAAACAGTGTAAGAAAGCAAATTGATACTTACTCCTAGATCAAGCAAAGCCTTGTCAATGCAGTGTTCTCAATGTGCATAAGATTGTGGGGGAAGCTAGATCTTTCTACTTAACAAGTAAAGAGTTAGAGAGAATTTGAGATATATTTATAGCAAAAAGACTTCCTCAAAAAATTTTCTTGCTCGCTTCTTAGTACACAAATCATTAAGAAACTTGGCATAAATGGAAAACTGTTGTATAACATCAAGGAGTGTAATGTCAATCCTCATTTGCTAAAATATTTTGAGAATCTTTCCTACTTGTGGTAAAATCTTCTTAAACCAATTGGGATATGATACTTTCGGCTTCGGAACAGGTTCATCAGAATGAGTATATGATGACTATGGAGGTGATAAAGATGGATGTGGAGAAAGAGAGAGAAGAGATGGTATAGCCTGTGGAATAGTAGGAGTGGGATCAGGGGCATGGCTACATTATTTGTAATGCCTCCATTTTTCAGCTGCTTCTCAAAACGGAGGACGTTACTTATTACTTACACTAAACAACCCAACAGTCACAGGATCTTAAAATAGCCGTAACTACTGCCACAATCAGATTAATAAATAACATGTCTGAAACTTGAAATGATTTCATTTATACAAAGAGTTCATTACATAACATGGCACATTGCTTTAAATATGAACACAAAAGAGTCAAAGAGAAAAGCAGTGCCCAGACAAAAGGAAATATAAATAAAATATACAAAAGTTTTTTTAGGGGTACTTTTATGTTCTATTGTCACTCGATCTGTCCAACAAAGTACGGATCTTCAATTGGGGCTAGATCCCCTTCTTCACGTTCCAAATCTGGGTTCAAAACCCAGGGGATTAAACCCGGCAAGTAATACAATTAAAAAAAGAAATTGTGTACTATCATAGTACAGGAATATCAGTGTGCATGAGCATGTTCATGTCAGTATTGGTGTGCATATAAATTAGCATGAAGGCAACATATAAATTAACATAAAGTCAAGCATAAATAAATGCATAAATAAATGAATATAACAATAACTACTCTATCTATTTAATCATATATTCTATTGGTCTAAGTCATCGTCCAATTTAATTATAGAAACTATAATAATGGATAAGATAGCGTTATTCTTCATTATCGTATAAGTGCCCGTGCATACCCTGGACCCGGCCACAATACTCATGGTGCTGAACCATGACATGCCGCTAGGCACTACAATTAAGCTCCGTACGGTATACAGTAACGGACATAACACTCTAGGTAAATATCAATTGGTGATCCAATAATCACCCAAACCACTGCAGTAAAAGAATTCCGGCCCTAACAATACAATCAATCCTTATACGGCAAGGCTCTTATCCATCATATAGTTTCTCCTGTCCCCGTGTTCATAATAAATTATGCACATGAAAATCTTATTTTTCATTTATTTATTTCTTATTGTTTTTCAATTCATGATAACATGCTTGCATTTCCATGAATGTACATGACATGTAGTATCATAACACATGATCTGTAATATTAAAACACATGATTTGTAATATCAAAGCACACGACATGTAAAACACATGACTTGTAATATCAAAGCTCATGACATGTAAACCACATGACTTGTAATATCAAAGCATATGTCATTTAAAACACATAACTTGTAATATCAAAACACATGACATGTAGCATGATAGATATTAGTGCACAATTGTACCACAATTCATATCTTTAAAATTATTTTAATAATTTGGTTCAATTCTTAATGCCAATCAATAACCCAATTTGGGAACAAGTGAATCATATAATAATCCTGCATTATTTTTAAACCCAACATATGTATTTATTACATTTCCAGGCTCAATGATATATATTATGCATTTCTTTATTAATTAAAATCTAATTTATTACTATTATTAATTTATCAATTATGACCAATTAATCCAAACTCAATCCCACTAAATTTTCATTTATTTTTATTTATTATTTTTTTTCTTTCCTGTCAAGTCCAAGCCCACCGTTATTATTATTTTTATGTCTTTTTCTTTCCTGGCCCAAACCCATTTCTTTCTTCTATTTTATTTTTATTTTTATTTCTTTTCTTTTACAAGAATGGGCCAGTCCCACTTTTTTATTATTTTCTTTTTTTTTTTTTGCAGCCCAGGCCCATGATCTCTCTCTCTCTCTTTATGTCTTTTTAATTTCTTTGGGCTGGGCCATGATCTCTCTCTCTTTCTCTCTATTTTTTTTTCTTTTTCCTTTCTCTTTGGCCCATGGTCAAGCCGAGCCCAAAATTTTTCATTTCTTTTCCTTTTCTTTTTCAATCCGGCCCAAACTCAAAATTATAATAGTAATAATTATTATTATTATTATTATTTTGCATGTAACTTTTTTTAAAATTTTTGCATGCCTATGATTTCACGTATGTTATATTTTTTCTCTTTTTTTTTAAACTAAAAATAAGTAAAAATATTTATATCAAAATTCACCAAATAATTTATTTTAGTTCTCAATGTCAATTAATAATTCAAAATATGAATCGAGCATTTTCAAAAAAATATTACGTATACCAATGCAAATTAAATAACGAAACGAATGAAAATAGATATAAATAAAATAATGACATGAACGAAAATAGCAGTATTACTTGCCTCGGTTTGATCTCGAATATTCAGTTCGAGTCCTCAGTTCGATTTGATTTTTCCTATCCTTTCTCTTTTATTATTTTTTTCTTATATATTTTTTTTCTCTCTGCCACTGGTTTCCTGGCCGAGAGGAGAAGAGAAGAAGAGGAGAGTGATAGGTTTGATTTTTCTTCTTCCTCTCTCTTAGATATACCTTTTCTTTTCTCATTTCGGTGACACCTCCCCCAGCAACTATTCCCCATGTGACACCTTGGAAAAATTTTTTGCCACCCTCCTCTTGGTCACGACAGCACACCACTCATTCACCAGCATTTATTTTATTTTAATTAATTAATTTATTTATTTATTTAATAATTTAATAATTTTGGTTTCGTGTAACATTCTCCAAATACTATCAAAATTATATAGGATGTAGTGCTCAACGAGAGGAACATTATAAAATTATCCGTTCGTTATTTTAATGTCCGGAATAAATGAACCGAAATTCTAAAGTAATTAGAAAGATAATTTTAATATTATTAAATTAGCAATTTTGGGAGTATTTTTCGGTCTCGTAAGAAAAATCTCCAAAAATCCTAAATATTACAAAACTAATAATCGTGAAGACTGAATGTTATTTGGGTTTGTGGATTTAAAGTTACGTTAACCGAAAGTTATTTCGGTATCGAAAATTGACTTCGGTTAACTTATTCGGCACCACTAGTCTACAAAAACAATACAGATAGCTCGAATTTTTGGGGTATTATATCCTACCCACCTAACAAAAGAAATTTCATCCTCGAAATTTCAAATTAGAAGACGTGTTTGTATTCACGGGTACCTACTGATATAAAAATAAATTCTATTGACATACTTGATCATGAGAAAAGGTATAGGTATTTTGTCCTGACGTCCCTTTTAAGCTCCCACTCTTGGCGATTGTGTGTCCCAGGAAACAAGAACCAACGGTATTACTTTATTCTTAAGGACTTTCTCCCGTCGGCCAATAATTGCTATGTGATGCTTCTCATACTTTAGATCCGATTTCAAATTTACCTCGGACAGATCCACTACTTTGTGCTTTTCACCCAAATATTTCCTCAGTTGTGATACATGGAAACATTATGAACAGTTTCCATCTCTACTGGTAATGATAATCGGTAGGCAAGACTTCCAATCCTCTCCACGAACTCAAATGACTAAGCTTTCCTTTCTTCCCAAATCTAATCACACCCTTCATCGGAGATATCTTAATAAATACTTTATCTCTTACTTCAAACTTCAGTGGTTTTTTACGTTGATCAGCCCATTTCTTTTGTCTGTCTTGAGCTACTTTCATGTGTTCTCCGATAACCTTCACTTGCTCTGTTGCTTGAGCAATCAACTCTGGCCCCAAAATACTTCGTTCTCCAACCTCGTCCCAACATATTGGAGATCTGCATTTTCGCCCATACAAGGCTTCAAATGGTGCCATTTTGATACTCTCCTGATAACTATTATTGTAAGAAAATTCCACCATATACAAATAGTCTTCCCAAGATCCACCAAAATCCAACGCGCATGCTCTAAGTATATTTTCAAGTACTTGGATAGTCTGTTCTGATTGACCATCTGTTTGTGGATGGTAAGCTGAAGATAAATCCAAATGTATTCCCAGACTATCCATTAATTTCTCCCAATAGTGTGATCTGAACCTTGAATCACGATCTGACACAAACCTGGTTGGGACTCCATGCAATCTCACTATTTCTTGCATAAATCTTCTGGCTAATATTTCTGTTGATTGATCAACTCTAAATGGAATGAAATAAGCCGATTTAGTCAGTCGGTCCACAATTACCCAAATTGCCCTTGGTGGCCTTAGGTAAGCCTGTAACAAAGTCCATCGATATTTGTTCCCACTTTGACTCCAGTATTGCTAATGGTTGGAGCAATTCAGCTGTCCTTTGATACTCAGCCTTCACTTGCTGGCAAGTAGAATATCTAGATACATATCTGGCAATCTTTTTCTTCATGCCTGGCTACCAGAAATATTTTTTCATATCCTTGTGCATCTTATTGCTCTCAAGATGAATAGAATATGTTGATCTATGAGCTTCCTGTAAAACTCTATCTCTTACTTCCTCCTTTGGCACCCATAATTTTTTCTTGAATCTAATAGCTCCATCTGAGTACATTTTCATTTCTGGTCTCTTACCTGCTTCCATTTTGTTCTTTAGTTTCTGAAAATACTCATCTCCAACTTGAGGTTGCTTAATCTACTCTATCAATGGTGACTGTAATTGTATCTCCATAAATTGTGCTATCACTCCTGGTAAAATTACCTCCAATTCCATTCTTTGCATCTCCATTAAAAGTTCCTTTTGCTGAGTTAATCTCACCACTGCAGGTTTCCTATTCAGTGCATCTGGCACAATATTAATCCTTCCTGGATGATATTTAATCTCCAAGTGCCTCATATTAATCTCACCAACTCCAACCATCGTCTCTGCCTCATATTCAGTTCCTTTTGAGTGAAAATATACTTCAAACTTTTATGATCAGTATATACCTCTACCTTCTGTCCCAGCAAGTAATGTCTCCAAATCTTCAAAGCATGAATCACCGCTGATAATTCCAAGTCATGAGTTAGATAATTTCTCTCATGGGGTCTCAATTGTCTTGATACAAACTCAATTACTCTTCCATTCTGTGTCAATACACATCCCATTCCCTATTTTGAAGAATCACTATAGACCTTCATTTCCTTAGAATTGTCCGGAATTGCCAACACTGGTGCTGTTGTCAGTCTTTATTTTAATTCTTCAAATGCCTTATTACATTCCTCCGTCCAGACATATTCCACTCATTTCCTAGTCAATTTAGTTAGAGGAGATGCGATTTTTGAAAAGTCTTGTACAAATTGCCTATAATATCCAACCAACCCCAGAAAACTCCGAATCTCCGACACTGATTTTGGTACAGGCCAATCCATTACAACTTCTATCTTCTTAGGATCAGCTGATATACCATCTCCTGAACCTATGTGACCCAAGAAAGCAACCTTATCCAACCAAAATTCACATTTGCTCAGTTTCCCATATAATTTCTGCTCTTTAAGAGTTTGCAAAACTGTTCTCAAATGCTCAGCATCCTCCTCTTTATTCTTGAAGTAGATTAATATATCATCAATAAATATTACCACAAATTTATCCAGATACTAAGCAAAAATATGGTTCATCAGATTCATAAATACTGCTGGAGCATTAGTCACTCCAAATGGCATCACCAAATATTCATAATGATCATATCTGGTTCTAAATGCAGTTTTTGGAATATTTTCTGTTTGGACCCTTACTTGATGGAATCCAGAACGAAGATCTATCCTTGAAAATACCCTTGCTCCACCCAATTGATCAAACAGATCAGTTATTCTTGGTAATGGATATTTGTTTTTAATTGTTACTGCATTCAAACCTCTATAGTCCACACAGAGTTTTTGACTCCCATCCTTCTTTCTTACTAATAACACTGGAGCTCCCCAAAGTGGGCCTCACAAAATCCAACTTTAGTAGTTCATCTACTTGTCTCTTAACTTCTTTTAGCTCTATAACTCCCATTCGATAAGGTGGCCTACAAACTGGTTGAGCTCCAGGGATAATATCAATAGTAAATTCTACTGTTCTTACTGGTGGTAGTCCAGGTATTTCTTCAGGAAATATATCTAATAATTCTGATACTACTGGGATCACTTCTTCTCCTACTTCTATAACCTCCAAAACTCCTCCTTTTGGGAACACCTTAAATTTAGCTGGTTCTAGAGATTGACTTCCACCAATAAATTCAAACTCCGAACAGTCAGGAATCTAAAATATTACCCTTCTTTTCCTACAATCTATCACCGCATGGAAGCTAGTCAACCAATCCATATCTAAGATAACATCATATCCTCCTCTGTTGATAACTAACAAGTTGGCATAAAATTCTCTTCTCTTAATCACTAAGGGACATAGCCTACATTCCTTTTTAGTCATGATATTACCATTCCCAGTTTTAATGTTCGACCCCGCTGTTAAGATTGCAAAATCAATAGAATTGCGGGAAACAAACATGATAGAGATAAAACAATATGAAACTCCAGAATCAAATAGAGCAGTTATTAGTATATTGCCAACTAAAATCGTACCTGCCACGACTCTCCTAGGGGTCTGAGCCTGCTCAGCATTCATTAGTCTGACCTATCCCTGTCTCTGTCCTACTCCTCTTTGGACTCTGGTATAGGCTTGTTGTTGTGTCTTCAAGGATCTCTTATGGTTCGGTCCTTCAGTCCTCTGATTCTATAGTCCCACAGCAGCTGATCTCCATGCTGGCTGATAAGGAATTCCGCCTACTGGTTGTTGCCTTAACTGTGCTCATGGACAAGTAGTTATCTGATGATCTGCTGATCCACATATCAGACATAGCCCTAAAGCTCTTCTATACTGTTTCTGAACATGCCCCGGCATATTACAGAAATTGCATACTAAAGGACCTTCTTTATTAACCACTGCTTGTCACTTTGCCAGAGGTCCTCCAAAGCTCTTCTATACTGTTTCTGAACACTGCTTGTCACTGATTAAATGACCTTTTAAATATCGTCGGCCTCCCTTCCTTGGCTACTTGCTCTAGGCGACACACTGCTTCAAACATCTCTGAGTAGGTCCTATAGTTATGACTTACTAGATGCTCCCTTAGATGATAACTCAATCCTTGTTGGAACATATGTGCTCGCTTCTCTTCATCAGCTACCAGGTTTGAAGCGAATCGGCTGAGCCTCACGAACTCTGCAGCATAGGCGTCTACAGTCCCATCTCGTTGCTGTAGTGTCAAAAATTTCTTCCTTATTTCTTGCCTTAATGATGCATAAAAGAATCTGGCAAGAAATGCTTCCACAAACTTCTCCCAGATTAGAGGTTCCTTGTGCTTTACTTCTTTAGCAAGCCACCATGTTCTAGCTATATCAGTCAACTGAATACACACTACCTCTACTCGATTTTCTTTTGGAATTCTTGCAGCCCTTAGAAGATTCTCCATATCTACAATCCACTGTTCAGCTGTCAGTGGTCCTTCTATTCCCGAAAATACCGATGGTTGCAGTCTCCGGAAGTCTAACACCATTCTAGTCCTTTCTGACTCTTTAGACTGCAATAGTCTTTCTAATATCATTGCCGTGGTCTCCTGCGTTTGTGCTACTCTTTGTACTAGTACTCTTTGTACTAGGCTCCTAAGATCAGACGTATCATCTATCGGACTTGCACTCGTACTCGCAGGAGATCGGGTCGACATTGTTCTGCAACGGACCAGATAAGAATCAATAAAAAGAATTCAAGATAGATACCTCAACCGAATAGAAAACAATAGGATAGGCACGATACTAGATCTAATAGATATCAAGAAATAAGAAACAATTATTATGAATAAGTCACAGACATGTTTTTATGTGGCAGTAGTCCTATAGTCTTCCACCTAAACCTAGGCTCTGATACCACCCTGTAACGCCCTCGTTTTTCAGCTGCTTCCCAAATCGGAGAACGTTACTTCTTACTTACACTAGACAACCCAATATCGCAGAATCTTGGAATAACAGTAACTACTGCCACACTCAGATTAATAAATAACATATCTGAAACTTGAAATGATTTTATTTATACAAAGAGTTCATTATATAACATGGCACACTGCTTTAAATATGAATACAAAAGAGTCAAAGAGAAAAGCAGTGCCCAGACAAAATGAAATATAAACAAAATATACAAAAGTTCTCCAGGGGTACTTCGATTTTCTATTGTCACTCGATCTGTCCAACGAAGTACGAATATTCAATTGGGGCTGGATCCCCTTCTACACATTCCAAATCTGGGTTCAAAATCCAGGAGATTAAACTCAACAAGTAATACATTTAAAAAGAGAAATTGTGTACTATCATAGTACAGGAATATCAGTGTGCATGAGCATGTTTATGTCAGTGTTGGTGTGCAAATAAATTAACATGAAGGCAACATATAAATTAATATAAAGTCAAGCATAAATAAATTCATAAATAAATGAACATGATAATAACTACTCTATCTATTTAATCATATATTCTATTGGTCTCAGTCATCGTCCAATTTAATTATAGAAACTGTAATAATGGATAAGATAGCGCTATTCTCCATTATCGTATATGTGCCCGTGCATACCCGGGACCCGGCCACAATATTCATGGCGCTGAACCATGACATGCCGCTAAATACTACAATCAAGTTCGATACTGTATGCAGTAACGGACATACCACTCTGAGTAAATATTAATTGGTGATTCAGTAATCACCCAGGGTGCTGCAATAAAAGAATTTCGGCCCTAATAATACAATTAATTCTTATACGGCAAGGCTCTTATCCATCATATAGTTTCTCTTGTCCCCGTGTTCATAATGAATTATGCACATGAAAATCTTATTTTTTATTTATTTGTTTACTTATTGTTTTTCAATTCATGATAACATGCTTGCATTTCCACGACTGTACATGATATGTAGTATCATAACACATGATCTGTAATATTAAAACACATGACTTGTAATATCAAAGCACATGACATATAAAACATATGACTTGTAATATCAAAACTCATGACATGTAAACCACATAACTTGTAATATCAAAACACATGACATGTAGCATGATAGATGTTAGTGCATAATTGTACCACAATTCATATCTTTAAAATTATTTCAATAATTTGGTTCAATTCTTAATACCAATCAATAATCCAATTTGGGAATCAAGTGAATCATGTAATAATCCTGCATTATTTTTAAACCCAATATATGTATTTATTACATTTCCAAGCTCAATGATATATATTATGCATTTCTCTATTAATTAAAATCTAATTTATTACTATTATTAATTTATCAATTATGTCCATTTAATCTAAGTCAAGTCCAAACTCAATCCCACTAAATTTCCACTTATTTTTATTTATTATTTTTTTTCCTTTCCTGTCATGCCCAAGCCTACTGTTATTATTATTTTTATGCCTTTTTCTTTCCTGGCCCAAACCCATTTCTTTCTTCTATTTTTTTTATTTTTTTATTTTTTTCTTTTACAAGACTGGGCCACTGTTTTATCATTTTCTTTTTTCTTTTTTTCTGCAGCCCAGGCCTATGATCTCTCTCTCTCTCTCTCTCTCTCTCTCTCTTTATGTCTTTTTAATTTCTTTGGGCTGGGCCATGATCTCTCTCTCTTTCTCTCTATTTTTTTTCTTTTTCCTTTCTCTTCGGCCCGCGGTCAAGCCAAGCCCAAAATTTTTCTTTTCTTTTCCTTTTCTTTTTTAATCCGGCCTAAACACAAAATTATTATAATTATTATTATTATTATTATGCATGTAACTTTTTTTTTTGATTTTTGCATGCCTATGATTTCGCGTTTGTTATATATTTTTTTCTCTTTTTTTTTTAAACTAAAAATAAGTAAACGTAATAATATTTATATCAAAATTTACCAAATAATTTGCTTTAGTTCTCAATGTCAATTAATAATTCAAAATATGAATCGAGCATTTTCAAAAAAATATTGCGTATACCAATGTAAATTAAATAACGAAACAAACGAAAATAGATATAAATAAAATAATGACATGAACGAAAATAGTAGTATTACTTGTCTCGGTTTGATCTCAAATATTCGGTTCGAATCCTTGGTTCGGTTTGATTTTTCATATCCTTTCTCTTTATTATTTCTTTCTTATATTTTTTTTTCTCTCTGCCGCTGGTTTCCTGGCCAAGAGGAAAAGAGAAGAAGAGGAGAGTGATAGGTTTGATTTTTCTTCTTCCTCTCTCTTAAATATACCTTTTCTTTTCTCATTTCGTCGTGACACCTCCCCCAGCAACTGTTCCCCATGTGACACCTTGAAAAAAAATTTTGCCACCCTCCTCTTGGTCACGACAGCACAGCACTCATTCACCAGCATTTATTTTATTTTAAGTTATTTATTTATTTATTTATTTAATAATTTAATAATTTTGATTTCATATAACATTCTCCAAATACTATCAAATTTATATAGGACGTAGTGCTCGACGAGGGAAACACTACAAAATTATCTATTCGTTGTTTTGATGTCCTAAATAAATGAACCAAAATTTCGAAGTAATTAGAAAGATAATTTTAATATTATTAAATTAGCAATTTCGGGAGTATTTTTCGGTCTCGTAAGAAAATTCTCCAAAAATCCTAAATATTACAAAACTAATAATCGCGAAGACCGAATGCTATTTGGGTTTGTGAATTTAAAGTTACATTAATTGAAAGTTATTTCGGTGTTTAAAATTGACTTCGGTTAACTTATTCGGCACCACAGATAGCTCAAATTTTTGGGGTATTACATTATTGTCCACGTGCTTACCAAATTGGAACGTATGAATTGCATTGCATTTGTGAATATGAACTGGAATAAAGTAAGATGAGTTGGAGTTGGAATTTATTATTGACTGACTCGGAAAGGTATCCAGCCCCTCCTTACTTAGCTATGTGGCTGAGTATCCAACCTGTTGCACTAGACTCTAGATCGATTGAGAATATGTAAGAAGTTGTTGCTTTGTTATAAAGACAGTACATACTTTCACTATATTTTGCATGCATTGTCTAAATTGGACATTGTCCTAAGAAGAGTCATTACCCATCTATCGTGATCATTGTTAGATCCCTGTAGTGGTAGCAAGAATTGGCTGTGGGAGATCTAACATGGTTGTTCCCATCATTTGTGGTATTTGGGTGGTGGGTGGGGACAGCATGTGGGAGTTAGGGGCCCCCTGATACTATCTTTCTTGACTCCATAAAAGCTTTGGGTAATTCCTCCATCCAAGATTGTATATCGGAGTGTATAGACTATTCATGTGTCATTCATATAAAGCATTAGCTTGCTCAGGCATTTGATACATAGGATTTGTTAGAAGTGGATATTTCTTCATAATGTGATTTGGAGTTCTACAATTAAAATATGTGGGAGCTTGCAACTAATTCACATGACTTATCTGCGGAGCACTAGGAGTTTCCAATACCTCGATTCTCCTTATAAGAGTAACAATCTTAGCTTGGTAGCTATAAAACTGTTGATGCTATGGATCCCGTCCTTATTCATAGAAGCCGATGCATTGGGCTTCTCAATAGGACTATATCACTGCATAGTTTTCCATGTGAAATTTTCTATGAACTCCCATATTTTGTCCTCGTATTTTCTCATAAACTCCCCCAGACTCATAGACTCAGAAAGTGTGTTAGAAGTATAATCAAGTCCTTCATATACGATTTAACACAGCTGCTACTTTTCTACTGCATGGTGGGGGGTACTGTGCTAATAAATTCTTGAATTGTTCCAGATATTTCTAGAAAGGTTCTCCCTGCACTTGATGAAACTGATTAATGATATTTCTTATCGTAGCAATCTTGTACGTGAAATAGTACTTCTTAAGAAATATTATCACAAATTCATTTCAAGTTGTGATAAAATTAGTAGCCATGTTATATAACTACTTCTTGGTATTACCTTTTATGGCAAACAGGATGAAGTGGAGTTTTACTGCATCCTCTAATAAGTGTTGCAGTTTAATCATACTCACACCTCTTGAAATTCACTGATAAATAGGTATGCATACACAGAATCAGATCCAGTGAGCTTAGAAAGCATGTTGATGTACTGTGATTTTAGCTCATAGTAATTATCTATGACTTGTGAAAGTTTGATGTATGACGATAGTAATGTGTGCAACAAGTAACAATGATCTTGAAGCATCAGAATCGGTTGTCTATCTTTTCACCGATGATGAAATCTGATCTCACTAGTTGATCAAATTGACCACGGGTCCAATATGGCATAAACCAACATTTGTGGATGCATACATGAGTTTCCTTAAACTAATATAAAAAGTGTTAGATATGGTGTGGTGAGATGAAAAGTGGAAGAAATATAGTCAAATAAAATATGATGCACTTGCAGCTTATTACTATTATTTATTTTTTATAATGACTAGGAATCCTAAACACAGAACAAGTAAAAAAATGGGTAGAGCAGAGATGTACCTGCCACTATTTGATGGTGTTGGCCGCTATTTAATGGCTAAAAGGGGCGGCTTGGCTCCATGATATTTGCAACAACTCTCTGTTGCTCCTCTGGCCTTTTTTAACTCCTTGTACCTATACTTCATGATCCCTGCACACTTAACATACATTGTTAACTCGTAAAATGCAAGCAAAAGTAAGAAAACACTGACAATCCCCTGTAACGGCACAAAAAATTTGATGCAAATTATCCACTGCAAGCGCACAGTGTAGTTGTACCACTTTACAAGTCGTTCCAATAGCGATCTCTAGTGTTTCGCATTTTCAATTTTTCTATTATCCTAACAAATTAACTAATATGATCTAGTATGAAAAAGATGGATTTTTATATATTCTATAGTTAGCCTAGGATATCAAATCTACTAGTTTACAATCGAGCATTTTTTTATTATCTTCCTCCTATCTTTTTAACAAAAATAATCACGATTATATAAAAAAGAATATATTTTTTATTTAACTTTTATGCAATCACCCTATATGTGAATTATCAAGTATCGTGCAAGCATAACTCATTAAAGTTCATGACTTGCATATAATCAAACTATATCAATAAAGTTTTCTACAAATAAAATCAAAATAAATAATTATAAATCCTAACTAAGTATAAACTATCAAAAGCAAGTTTGAACAAAATTATCAAAGTATTAGATCTAGAAGTATCATCTTTTAATATTTATCATAGATAAATCATATCTTTTTAATATTTTAAAAAGAAAATAAATAAAAATTATGCTACAGTTTATTCCTAACTTCATCTATATCTTAGAACTAAGAAAGATAAGTTATTTATTTTTTATTAATCATGATAACATTTTTATTCATGAAAACCATTAAAAATATAATTTTCAATTGAAAGCTTATAAAATCTTAACTAGAAAATGATAAAACATAACTACGAAAGCGAATAAATAATTCTGCCTATGAAGAATAGTTATGAATAGTAAGAAAACACCTTTAGAGCTCTGATATGGTGGTCATTACTCCTTAGGGTTAATCTCAAATTTTATTAATCTTATAAAAATCATAGGAAACCCTAATTTACAAGGATACGATCAATATATAAAACTTAGAATCTCAAAATCCTAATTCAGTCATAAAACTAAAATTATAAAACTACAACAATGCCCTCAAAAATTTTTCAGTTACAGACTCTCTCATTTTGCTACCAAATAGCGGTATTCACTACCTAATAGCGGTGGTCAAACCTTATTAAAGTCCTATTCTGCATCAGAGTCAACAATATTTTTTCCAGAGCTAGTGGGCCCCTTTCTACAACTAAATAGCAGCCATTTCCACTATTTAGTGGGAAAAACTTTGATTCTGGCTTTTGCTTCTATTAGGTTTATTTTTTGGCTCTTCTCTTCTCATGTGCATGACTGATTTTAATTTTCATAGCTTGTAACTCTGTGCCTCTGTAGTTTTCTTCTCTTTATCTCTTCGTGGAACAATTTTTTTGGTCTTCTATTAATTTCATGGCAAATCCTTAGAGTAATAGGCTTTATTTGAAAAATATACCAAGCATATCAAAATAGAATTATTTATATACAAAAATATATAAGATGAGGGATATAAATATGTAATATATGATATTCATCACCCAACAAAAAAAACAAGGAATACTCTTAGGGAAGTTTTAGTAGACTCTGAATTGTTCTTACCTCAAATTCCTCTACCTGTAGAAATAAAGTGTCAATATTCCCGCTGCCTCTAGGTCTTAACTTTACCAAGCATAACCTTCCCTCCAGAAAATAAATTCATTAAGAATTTGGCCAATAATTGACCGCTCTATTATATGGAATATATTGGGTGACCAAAGTTGAAAGGAACCTAGGTTTCTCCTTGAGCATCATGCTGGTTCGCCTATTGCAATTTCTTCACATCTCGATTTCCAAGTTGACATCAACATAACCATTATCCATGGGTTTAATGCTTAGAGTTGTTGACCTGTAAAGAAGATCCACCTAAAATGTCAAATTGGCGATTTTATGACAGACATGACTTGTCATGTTGTCAATACAGAGACCTCCTACAATTTCCTGTTGGGACAACTATAGATTCATCCCAACTTGATCATTATGGTTCATCCTAGTATGTGGACAAATAGAGGGTGGTTAAAACAGTATATGCAAAAAATCAACCATTCAAGGGGATAGAAAATTATTTCACTAATGTAATTCTCTACCATGATTGAACAAGAGGACGACAGTGAAGCAGATTTAGAGCGAAACAATGGCTTAGGTAAAGTTTCCGTAGAAATGAATCCACTTGTAAATCAACTAATTGGGAAAGTAAGTGGTGCTATATTCGTTTTACGAGCTAGAGGAAACCAGTCTCCTATCATCATTGGGAGGGCTACCCTTAAACCAAGACCTATCCCGAGTAGTTTGGCGAAGAATTGGAGCAATTCAACTGCTATGGGTCCAATTCAATTCTCATAAAATGATGAGAATGATGGGGTATGATCTTACATAGGGTGAAGGACACTTCAACTGAGGAAGAAGAACTTCCTGCAACCATGTGTACTGGAAGAAAAAAAAGCATCGACTATTATAGCAAAACCAAACATAGCTTATACTAAACTTCTTTCGAACTGGAAGTATATGTCTTAAGAGGAAGACTCTTCGAAAGTACACCAACACAGTCATCCTCGGCCTCTAGTCATGATTCTAACTTTGTTCTATTTCGGCAAATGTCAATCAACATGGTATCTATTTCCATTAACCCTAATTAAGAGAAATCTGACTGTGAAAATCTCCCATAAGCTTGGGCACAAAGAAAAGATGCCCATTGGGAATTTTGCTTTGAGCAACATGAACTACGCATGGAGGATCAAGTCATCCAAATAAATATGGGAAATAACAAAAATCCAAAATCTATATTCATGAGTAAGAATCTAATCAAAATGTGCTGCAAAGTCAGATTAGCTCATCTGGGAGTATATGGATGTCTTCGCCTGGAACAACGAAGACGTGCCAGGATTAGATCCAAAAATAGTGTGACATCAACTCAATATTAAGCTTGACGTTAAGCCGATGAAACAATAACAATGAAGAGGCAATTGAAGCTAAAGTTAAGAAGTTAAAAAAAAAAAACTTGCAAGTTCATTCACAAAGAACAATACCCTGATTGGTTAGCTAATATTGTACTAGTCATGAAGAAAAATAGAAAGATACGGTTCTATATAGATTTCAGAAATCGAAATGATACTTATTCAAAAGATGATTTCCCATTCCAGATCACCAATTTAATGACCAGTATTACATGCAGTTTCAAAAGAATATCCTTTGTGGATTACTTCTCCGATTGCAATAAAATCAAAATGCACCCAGATGATGAAAAACGCACATCCAGCCAAACACCACAGAGGGTATACTACCATATGGTGATGCTTTTTAGCTTGAAGAATGGCAAAGCTACTTATCAGAGAGTGATGAGATAATTCTAACCCAAGCACATAGTGTAGTTGTAGCAGTTAACAAGTCGTTCCCATAGAGATTTAAGATGTTTTGTTATGCTATATTTTCTATTATTCTGGCAAGCTAATTATGAGATTCTAGGTTGTTTTTTGTTATTCTAAAATTAGTCTAGAATGTTGAATCCACCAGTTCACAACCAAGAATTCTTTTTATTATCTTTTTCCTATCTTTTTAATATAAACAATTACAATTATATTAAAAAGTTGATCTTTCTAGTTTAATCTTTATTCATAGTACCGTAAACATGAGATATCAAGTGGTGTGTAAGCATAACTCATCAAAAATGTGACAAATGTGACTTTTTTTTATAAAAGTAACTAAATCAATATAAATTTTTATGAGTAAAATTAGAAACAATAAGCTCAAATCCCAACTAAGTATAGGCTATCAAAAGTAATCTTAAGTGTAACCTATCAATGTATTATATCTACAAATTATTGTCTTGTAATATTTTCATAGAAAATTTATGTTTTTTTAGTTATTAAGGAAGAAGACAAATAACCATATTTGATCCCTACCTTTATCTACATCCTAGAATTAAGAAAAATTAGTTACTCATGTTAAAATTAATCAAGACGATATTTTTATGTATGAGAACTAATAAAAATCTAATCTTTATTACTAAACCTATGAAACCCTAACTAAAAAAAAAAAAAAAATTAACTACAAAAAACACTAGAAAGTGTATAAACCCTAATTTGAAAGCAATAAAAATATCTAATAATGCAATTAAATAAACTTATCTATGAAGAATAACAAGAACAAAATTAAAATACCTCTGGAGCTCAAGTATTGTAGCTGTCACTCCTTTGATTAATCCACTAATTTTCTTAATCTCCAAAATTATATAAGAAACCCTAATTTACAAGAATACAATTAATAAATAGGCCTCGAACTACCAAAGCCTAATTAGTTACAACTGAACAACTACAAAATTATAACAAAACCCTCACAAAAATTCCAGTTATAAAATTAATAGTTTTGCTGCTAAATAACGGCGTTGACTACCAAATAGCAAAGCTTAAATTTTTCTAGAGAAGTCCTACTCCGCACATGAGTATGTAGAAAAAATCCTCGTGGAACGGGGACCACTTTGCCTCTAAGTGGTGGCAATTGCATAGCGGCAAAGGTATGGAATTTGGTGTTCATCTTAATTGCAGCGAGTGATATAGAAGTTTTCTTCTCATTTTCATGGCTGGGTTCTAATTTTATGGTTTCTAACTCTATGATTTTGTTGTAGTTTCTTCTCTTGAGCTTTTTCTAGACTCAATTTTCCTAATCCTTCTCCGATTTCGTGACATATCTTATAGAAATAGGTTTAACCTAAAAAATATACTAAAAATATGCGAGTAATATTATTTATATACAAACATAAATATGGGCTATAAATATGTAATATATGACACTCATTAAACTCACAAACCTATCTTTTGCTAGTAAAACCTAGACCTAAAAATAAAAAGAAAATCCTAACTCACTTTTATGGGAATTGCAGTGCAACAACTCGTTAAACCCCCAAGTTATTGTAGTAGACAAGTTTTGTCTCGTGAGAGTTTGCATTGAATATATCCAAAAAATTCGTGAAGAAGGCAAATTAAGAAATAAAGAAAATAAAAATAAAAATAATCACAAATCAAGACAAGTAAAAAATTTAAATAAAAAATTTTTGGTATTTTCTGCAATTAATCTTTACTAATCTGCAAAATAAATAACACATTTAGATTATTAATTTTTCTAGTCAAGCATCATATCAAATACACTTATTATTTTAATCAAAAATTTAGATCATCACTTTCAAGATACACTAATAAATAATTTTTCAGCTCCTATACATCTATATGCAATTGTGATAGTTTATTTCGGTTTTAGACTCAAACTCTTACTCTTGATTCATCTTTTTCTCTTTTCGTTTCTTTTTTTTTTTTTTTTTTCTCTTTTCTCCTTTTTTATATTTTTTTTTTATGAATATTTCACCTTTCATACGAATATTCACGCTTACTTAGGTGCAAATTTCCGATTACTCAGATCATACTCTATTTCTTAAGAATATCGTTCGTGTGAATATTCACGCTTATTTAGACACAACTACTTAGTAATTCTTAAAAAAATTATTTAGAATGCCCAACTACTTAGTAATTCTTAAAAATATTATTTAGAATGGATCATTCTCTTAATACCAGACTCACTTCTTTATTTTTTTTATTTTCTTATACTTTTTTATTTAGAGAGAAAAGACTATTCAATTATTATTATATCCTTAACCTAATAAATCATTATGAAGAGAAAATTAAATGTATAATTACCTCAAAATTATCATTAGCGGCATATATTTTTCAGATTTTATTTTTCTTCAATAAAATTTCAAGTATATTATCTAATCTACTTTCCTATCAAATATCTAGTATAAATTTAGTTTTTTATTTGTGATTAACTTGATTTCTTGCAAAAAAAAAATTTCAATTTATTATTTTTTAATTTTCTTAGAAAATAATTTTTTAACAAAATATATAAATAGAACCTAAAAACTTGCCCAAAGTGAAAAAAAAAAAACTCAAAAATCCTAAAAACTAAAAAGAAAATATAAAATACAAGAAAAGAAATACAAAACTTCCTAACCGCCCCCCACACCTAAGCAGTAGACTGTCTTCTTCCAATACAAAAGGGGCTTAAGTTGAACTAACTTTTCAAAAATTTTGGTAATCCACTGTTGTCGACAGACTATTGGACAAAAGAAACAGATAAATCTGAAGATAGCTAGACTTAAACAAATGACCATCTCGGAGCATTTCAAATAATCGAAACAATAATCTCTACTGAAGTTGACACGAGTCTGAATTACTGAGCGTGACATAAAAAAGGCATTGCTTCCTTAAAGAGCACGCTTGCCTAAGTACCATAGTAGCGGCAACTCAATCCCCCTCTAATGTTATGTACCTAAAGAGAACCTGAAAGCTTGCCCTCCAGTTCTCGCAACTTTCTGAAAAGGTCAGACGTCAATAACTTCGCAAGTGGATTCACTTCCAGTTCTTCATCCGAAAGTGCTGTGAAAAGAGTGATCCTCCTTGCCAGATCTCATCCATTCACCAAGTTCTTCAACATCAGTGATCGTGTTATATGATCCCACCAACTTCCAGATCATAAGCATATTCATCGAGCAGAGGGTAATCACTCAATGCCGATCATTCGTCACCTTGAAATAAGCTATGATTATATCAACATAATTGAGACATCAAATTCAGGACACCACAAAAACAGCTCAATGCATCAGTATGATAAAATAGAACTGGAGAATCCTAGTAAGCAGTAGACTATCTACTACCAATACAAAAAGGGATCAACTTGGAGTAACTTTTCAAAAAGTGCAGTAATCCACTGTCGCCAACAGACTATTAGACAAACAGACAAAAGAAACAGATGAACATGAAATTAGTCAAAATTTAATAAATAACCGTCTCAGAACGTTTCTAGCAACAGAAACCATAATCTCTACTGAAGTCGCCTACCCGCTGCAGTAGATCAGACGCAGGTCTGAACTACTGAACCTGACATCAAAAACAAATTATTTCCTTGAGATGCGCACTAGCCATAGTACCACAGCAGCAGGAGATCAGTCCTCTAATGCTATGCGCCTAAAGACAGCCCGAAAAGTCTGCCCTCCATTTCTGGCTACCTTCTGACCTTCTTCTGTAGCAGAAGTCAATAGCTTCACAACTGGATCCACTTCTAGTTCTTCATCCGGAACTGCTGTGAAAAGGGGGTGACCCTCCAAGCAAGATCTCATCCACTCACCAAGTTCTTCAACATCAGTGATCGTGTATATGATCCCACCAACTTCCAAAGCATATGCATATTCATCAAGCAGATGAAGGCTAATCACCCGACGCCGATGATTCTTCTCCTTGAAGTGAGGATCAGGAAACAGAAAGAACATTTTCGATAGCTGCGCCTTCCCAAAGTAGTTGGGTAGGTATTTCATAGAATTCGTGCGAACAACAGAGATGTTTTCATACTGACCTGGGTTAGCAGCTCTTAAGGCCAATATCCTCTCCTTGACATATTCTGTTACCTGTGTAGGATTCTCAATTATCAATTGAACAAAAAAGATGAATTTAAAAAAAAAAATTAAAAAAAAAAAAAAAAAAAAAAAACCAAAACTCAAAAAATAACAGTGTTTACCTTGTCCCTGAGCTCCATCCCGATCATTAGTGTATCTGGGAAAAGAGTTGATAGGCTGACAAGCAATCCCCCAAAACCACAGCCGACATCAGCAAATCTGATTTTTGGAAGTGATGCATCACTCATGTCTTCTTTCCTCTCCCATGGAAAGAAGTGGGGAAAATGTTGAGAATAATCAACATCCGAAGGACAAATGGGAATGGGAAAGTGAGAGTCGCTGAGGGGATTGCTGTGAGCTCTTGCTCTGTAGAAGCGCTTCCTGGGGAGGCGTGCAGATCGCCCGTTTGTTT
>JAYEPQ010000019.1:13440885-13670885 GCA_036321105.1 Dracaena cambodiana
AATAGCGATAACAGTAACGAAACGTTTTGCCTTTGTTGGGTTATATCGCATATAGCGTAACGCACAATGTTCAAGAATGCGTTTTCAGTATGCGTGCGGTCTAGAACCGCATAACGCATAATCGGATTACGCGTCGATTATGCAGATTACGCGGAATTATGCAGAATATTAATATTTTAATATATATTAATATAATAATTATAAAAAAATGAATATATTAATGCTATAAAACTCTAAAAAATTAATTCAACTTAATTCAACTTATATTCTACTACAATAAACTTATACAATTAACAAATCGCCAACTTATATTTAAATAACCTTAATTCAACTCAGTGATCAGTTAATTCTGCAGCAATTCTGCAAAATCCAACACAATTCTGCAGCAAAATCCAACAGCAATTCTGCAGCAATTGTGTTGGATTTCCAGCAAAATCCAACACAATTCTGCAGCAACCCAAATTCAACTGAAATTCAACTCAGTTTAAAATAACTGCAGCAACCCAAATTAAAATAACTGCAGCAACCTAAATTCAAATAACTTCAGCAACCCAAATTCTAACTAAATTGGAATAATACCCAAATTCTAACCAAATTCTAAATAATCATCAAAAATATTCAATAGGAATAATACCCAAAAAGAAATAAACTGCAAAACCCTAAATAGATCTAAAATCCTAACTGGAAAAAACTTTACCTGAACAGGGCCGCCGGAAAGCTCGCCTTGAGGACTGCAGCTGTCGGAGGAGATATCGCCGGTGAGATTGAAGAGGGGAAGGGCGAACGAAAGTTAGGGTTATCGGGTTATCGGGCGAAAACACCTATGCGGACGCATATGCGCCCGCATAGGGCGTTTTTTAGAACACTGGTTTTAATATGTTCTATATAGGCAATTATATGATTATTCTTTAACCGATATGACACTCAGGTATTTAGAGTCATATCGCGATATCCGCCCGGTATCCGGTATGTAATTTGGTCAATCAGTATATCACCGATATCCGATATTTAGAACACTATCCATAGGCACCTCTCAATCCACATTAAGACGTATTTGATCAGCCTCTACACCTTATATGAAGTGGATCCTTTTGTTAGTGCATGAAGAAGAG
Organism: Dracaena cambodiana; assembly: GCA_036321105.1. Taxonomy (NCBI): domain Eukaryota; kingdom Viridiplantae; phylum Streptophyta; class Magnoliopsida; order Asparagales; family Asparagaceae; genus Dracaena; species Dracaena cambodiana. Next base: position 13,441,998 of record JAYEPQ010000019.1, read on the forward strand.
ATATGTCTAGTCTCTCCACAAGTATATCAAGGGCCAAAAACTTCCAATTTTGTATTTGACTTGTGATTAGATGTAGCGAGTGATGATAGAACTATCATGAATGAATTTGAAATCGTTGATTGTTTATTTAAACTCACCTTTCGGATTTAGCCAGAACCTGACTAGCTATCAATTATGCCTCAGCCAACCAAACTCAGGAAGTTGCTGCCATCATCTCATCTGAATATTATCTACCCTAGTTTGTATCGTGCTGTCATCTCATCTGAATATGATTTACCCCAGTTTGTATCTAGCAGCAAGAGCATCTTAGTGATGCATGTGACCAACTGAAATGGATTTATGTAGGCATGCACTGTATCACAATCTTTCTTTTACTCTAGTAATTGAAGATGAAGAGTTCGTTGTAGTCTTAAGAAAGATAATGAGAATCCTAGATCCATTTCATCTCTTACCCAAGAAAAAATGTCCATCTCTAGCAATGGTCACGTTATCTACGCAGCAAGATATCATTAGTTGATACCATCAGGAAAAACTTTGAGGTGCCCTTCTGCATCCATCTTTCTACATTAATCTGAAATTTCAATCTTGATCCCCCCTAAACTAGTGTTGGTAATGGATCACAAACTTTAGAGAATTTGAAGATCTGCAAAAGCACTAAGATGTGGTACTATTTTTTGTTGGCATTATTGAAAATTCTTATTTGTTTCATACTAAGAAGGCTTTAAATATAGTACAAAATACCCTTCATTTCACTTGGTTCTGCCTCCAAGGTATCAATTCTCTCATCATGCGGAGAGAATTTGTTCGTCTCCCTGGATTAATCTCATCATTTAGTTTATTTCCAATTTCCCCAATCCGTCACCATAAAACCTTAATTTTGCTTTGTGTTGTGGCAATGGGCTTTGAAATAAATTGTGAAGGGAGATCAATCCAATCGCAGGGGTCTCAGTGTCACTGAATCTCGTTAGGAACCCAACTGAGATTTCTAGTTCCCACTTATATATTTTGATGTTTGAACGCACTGAGAAAAAGGATTTAATGGGAGCTTCCCATGTTGACTAGAATCCTACTCACCCCTGTGTTGCCGATGTTGGTGGCAATGAAGACACCGTCATAGTGGGTGACTTCGACACCTTCGCAGTCTCGTGGAGAAGGTAATTTCTTGCCCTTTGAATCGCTTTGGACGATGTCCTATGACATTGACGGACCATGCATACTTCTTACGGACCAAACAGGAGGTGCCTCCGACTGCGAGTCCTCTCGAAATGGTTAGAATAACTGCTTTAACTTCATCCATGGGGGCGTCGCTCCTGTCTTAACTCTTGCCGGGATGATTAGGGGCCTACTACTTCTTTGAATCTTTCTAGACAAATTTCTTCAAGTATCCTTGCAGTATAAAGTTCTCAATGTCTTTTTTCATCTGGATACACTCTTCGGTCATATATCCGATGTCCTTGTGATATTCACAAAATCTTGAGAGAAATAACCTTCATTCTAGATCTAATTAAGGATGTGAGTTCGGGAGGTGTTAACGATAGTAAACTCGTTCTTTCCATCCTGGCAATTATTGCTTTGGTATCCTCCTTGACTACCCATGCGTCATTTTCGAGACCTCCATCTTTTCCCACGCTCCTTGCCTCTTCGGTCGATCGATTCTTTTGTCCTCCGAAAGTGATAAGTCTTTAAAAACCATCCTAGCTTTAATCCGTCCTGGATGATATATCTATCGATTAGCCAAGGAGTTTGTCCAGAGAGCTAAGCTTGCGCTTCCCAATAGAAAGTCTTATGTGAGTGTGACGATGACAATTGTCAAGTGTTGTCAATACTATATCGGGAGAGCAGTTCTCGATATGATGTCTTGACTTGTTAAACCGCTTAAGGAAATCTCTGAGGGACTTGCCCTGCTTTTGCTTAGTACCAAGGAGAGGCAATTGTCCTTTCCGTGTTATTGATTACATAGAACTATTGTGTGAACGCTTGGCGGAGTTGATAGAACTCTTCAACCAACCCGAAGAAGATTATTATACCAAGTCTATGTGCCGTTTTCCGTTTTCCAGTCATGGAAAAGGCTCACCACATGATATTGTTCATTGCCCCATGCAGGTGCATAACAACTTGGTAGTTGATGTGATCATAGAGATCACTTAAGCTATCGTACTTCCTATAAATTAGACAACTTAAATTTAAACTCATGTTGGCCTTGCAAAATGGTCCATGATATCCAAAGATAGCCATGGGCGGGCTTTGTCCTCTTCTAATGGGAAGAGGGTGCATCATTGTTATCGTCATGCTTTCGCTTGATCTCCCTCTAACTTTGGTTTTGCAAAATTAAATTTGCATAATCTATACCTCCACTTATATTTTATTTCTAGCTTTCTAAACTTCATTCCCAAACATGACCTTTGTGCATACAAATAAAGGTGCATTAATTTTTTTTCCCTGACAATTCATGTTTATGACATCCATTGTTGGATATTCTGGGGTTCATCACAATAAAAGGAAAACAATCCTCAACATAAAGGTATGAAGCAATAACATTTTCCATGCGAGATTGAATAAGTAATGAACATTGAGTAGGAATATTACCAATAACTTTACCAAATCATCCACAGGTACAGAGAAATTTTGATGCCATCAAAGCTGCAAGGGATTGAAATCTGAGCAATTTTAGACATTTTCCTTCATTTTCAATTTAATGGGCTTTGAGGCCCAGCCCAAGGTTGATCAGCTGATCCAACAATTTCCTCTCTAGCAAGAAAAACAACTGCTAGGGGTACAATCATCAATTTTGTGTTCTTCCATTCTTTATAGAGGGGAAATTCTAAATGAGCACACAACTTGACTTCATTTGCTTAGTGAGCACCATCTCTCTTTTAAAAAGAGTGGGCTTTTCACACCTCCCTTCTTCCAATTTTAACCCTCTCATACCCATGTTTCCCATCTACCCTCATTCTTAACATCACAAATCAATTAGAGTTTTAATTTATTATATTTATTTTCCCCTTTCATGCATTTGGATCCAAAATCCTAACAAGATTTAGCTTTTGTTGTTGGATTGCTGCTTTATTTCATATACTTAAAACCCTAATATTTCCTTGAAGGGGGGGGGGGAAAAAAAAAAAAAAACCATTTTTTGCCGTTGAAATCGGTCAATTCCTCTCCTCCACGAGCAATGACTTCTTTTGACTTTGCAAACCAGATGGGCTTCAAATCATCATTAAACACTGCTTCAACTAGAGAGGGATCAAATTTTAGTGGAAAAGGAGTGTGGGATTTAGGGTTTAGAAGTACAAAAAATTTGGTTTTTCTTTTCAGTTTGGATGTGCTGGAGGAGATGCATTTTTTTGTGGTGTGGGGGAGAAGAAAGGAGAGTGAATGGCAACTTTGTCCAAAAAAAATAGCAAACTTATAATTTTTTACAAGTTAGGATATATTGCTCACTAAGTCAACTTGTGTGGTCATTTAGAATTTCCCTTTAGAGAGATTGAGAATCATCGTCCAAAATAAGAACCCAAATTTAAGTGGTCTGAGAGATTTATATGATAATTGAGAGGTATTCTCTAATTCACCTCCTTATAATCCTTGTTATTTCCTCCTTCATATGTTCTCCTTGCTAGCTTGATTTTACTTGCATGTTGAGATTTTGATGGGAAGAAATAAAAACAAGTGTACAAGTCCATTAAGAATGGCAACAGCAAAAAATTCATTATCTTGATAGATCAGTTTACTGGAATAATCCTCGAAAAGTTTTTTTTGAGCATAATAATCCTTGAAAGTTCAAATAAGGAAAAGAAAAAAGAAGAGAAATAGTTCGCTCAAAATAAGAAAGTATACTTTGTTTTGATCAATTAACCCAAAAAAATCGAAACCCAATCAGATGATCACCAAATGAATGACCAACAAATCGCCAGATAGAAGTTTGTGAATATAGAGGCAACTCGCCAATTTAAGGATAACGAGATGGACAAATGCCATCTTTTTTTTTTTTGTAAGAGGACTTTGGGCTTGTAGAAAGGATTCGAGAGTTACCATTGTTCGTTTCAAACCGTTGATGAGATCGAGACCTCGCCCAAAGACCAAACTTGCGATGCTGCAAACTTCAAAGAGTAGAGAGAAAAGAAAAGGTGAAAAACACAGAACATAAGAGCAATGTTCAAGAATGCGTTTTCAGTATGCGTGCGGTCTAGAACCGCATAACGCATAATCGGATTACGCGCCGATTATGCGGATTACGCGGAATTATGCGGAATATTAATATTTTAATATATATTAATATAATAATTATAAAAAAATGGATATATTAACGCTATAAAACTCTAAAAAATTAATTCAACTTAATTCAACTTATATTCTACTACAATAAACTTATACAATTAACAAATCGCCAACTTATATTTAAATAAACTTAATTCAACTCAGTGATCAGTTAATTCTGCAGCAATTCTGCAAAATCCAACACAATTCTGCAGCAAAATCCAACAACAATTCTGCAGCAATTGTGTTGGATTTCCAGCAAAATCCAACACAATTCTGCAGCAACCCAAATTCAACTCAAATTTAACTCAGTTTAAAATAACTGCAGCAACCCAAATTAAAATAACTGCAGCAACCCAAATTCAAATAACTGCAGCAATCCAAATTCTAACTAAATTGGAATAATACCCAAATTCTAACCAAATTCTAAATAATCATCAAAAATATTCAACAGGAACAATACCCAAAAAAAAATAAACTGCAAAACCCTAAATAGATCCAAAATTTTAATTGGAAAAAAACTTTACCTGATCAGCACTGCCGGAGAGCTCGCCTTGAGGACTGCAGCAGTCGAAGGAGATGTCGCCGGTGAGATCGAAGAGGGGAACGGGCAAACGGAAGTTAGGGTTTTTTTTCGCTGAAACAGGGACTCGACAGCTCAGGAGATCGGAGAGTTAGGAATTTTTGGTCTTTTTTCGCTAGTTTGGAGGGACGATCGGCCGGAGGTGATGTCGCCGGTGAGATCGGAGAGGGGAAAGGGCGAACGGAAGTTAGGGATTTTTTTTTTCGCTGAAGCAGGGACTCGACCGCTAGAGAGCTCGCCTTGAGGACCGCAGTCACCGGAGGAGATGTTGGGTCGCCGGTGAGATCGGAGGGGGGAAGGGGCGATCGGAGATTTTTTTTTTTTTCTTGCTGGGCTCGGGAACTCAATTCGGGAGAGGAGGAAGGGAAATAAGTAATGGGTTGCGGGTACGGGTCGGGTTTTGGGTGCGGGTCGGGCGAATTTTTAACGTTCGAAACCCGATAATCCGTTTGTCCGCATAATGGAGCGCATTCTGCTTTTTCTATGCGTTTTGGGGGCGAAAACGCCTATGCGGGCCCGCATAGGGCGTTTTTTAGAACACTGCATAAGAGTGCTGCAGACAACAAAGTACAGAAAACTAAAGCGGCACGTTGAAAGGAAGGCTTAGGACTGGACTGTTTGGGCTGGATTGGCCCGTACAGTCTCTTGGGCCAGAATATTCGTCAATCATCATCACTTCTCACAAAACTAGAGGTTTAGTAGGGAAAAGAAGGGGAAAAAAGAAAAAAATTATAGAAATGTCAACGAAAACCCTAGCTCGAGTAGGAGCATCTCTTGTGAATTGCCTCAGCAAAGCAACGTGTAAGGGTCTCCAATTCCCCAAAGCAAAGCAGTATGTCAGGGCCCATGAGCTGAGCGGACGGAAATGGCGGAGTGGGGACTCCAAGCCCAGTAGCAAGGCCCATAGGCTAGCCCAACTCATCACTGTTGAGAGCCATTGAGATTAAGAGAGGGAAAGTAGAGTGCTCACTAGCCATCGATGTAAGGGCTATAGAAGGACTACACGATGTAATGAGTACTCGATGTAATGAGTACCCACGAAATGAGAAAACCCTAAATTCCTCCTAAATTCTGCCTCTTCTTCCCTCCTCTTCTTCTCCGTCTCTTCCTCTCTACTTCCTTTCTCCTTATTATTTTTCTTGTTATTTATTATTTGCTAACCTAATGCCGCAGTGGTCCTCCAGCAAGGCGTCATCACCGAGGTCATCGAGGCTGGACCCTGACATGAGTATCAAAGCAAAGATCGGACTTGAGACTATTCCGGAGGGATCCGCGTCCTCCAACCGGTCAATGGGGATGTTGTATTCGGAGGTGGAGTCCCATTGCGCAATGATGAATCAACACTCAACCTAGATCATGGAGTTTGGCACAAGTCTAAGATCCGTTTCAGAAGATCTCCGAAAAATGCAAACCACTTACACCACCAACCAATAAGGGATGAAGATCCTCATCGTGGGCATCCAACAATCATTGGTACACTCTGTCAATAGGGATCCTCGTCTACCAACCAACCTATTTTTCCCATTACACCGCCGAGCTCCTCCTTTACGACCCCCACTAGAGCGGCCCACTGTCCATGTGAGAGGACCTATTTTTTCTATGCCTCCCTCGATTATCTTCAACCAAGTTCCTCCCTAGTAGTTCCATGATCTCCTGCCGTCACCCGGAAGAAATCACGGAGGATATTACTCACAAGCACGACCCGAGTTCCCCGTCTTCTCGGATAAAGATGTTCAAGGGCGGTTGTATCGAGTGGGGCAAGGTGCACCAACGAGTACGGATAGCTACTCTATACCTCGAGGAGGCATTGGGTGGTAAGAGCCAAGGGAGAGTTTGAACAGGGGTTGGTTGCTTTGTATAGCGACTCAATGGTGACCGACTATCAAGGGGAACTAACAAAATTGAAGGCAAAAGGTTACAAGTATGATGAATACAAAAAAGGAGTCCATAAGGCTCTCCCACATGGTGCACGGACTATCCGAATACTTTCTCATCAGTTGCTTCATTAGCAGCCTGAGAGAAATAGTCTAAGAGAAATAGTCTGATTGAAGCTTCTTTCGAAGAGACCTCTTACTATTATTGAGACCATGAAGTTGGCAAAGCTTGAAGAGGAGAAGGTGACTGCCATTCGCAAACTGTAAAGGGGAGTCAAACCGCGAGTTGGGTCAACTTCCTCCTCCGAACTAGGTGGGCATCTGCGACAGGGCATGGAACCTACAACACCACTACAGCCGCACCACTCACCAAAAGGCCGACTCCACAAAAGATGAAAGAGAAGAGAGACGAGTTATTTTTCTACTGCGATGAGAAATATATACAATGACATTGCTGCAAGAATCAGCATGCCCTCAAGATCGAGCTCTTGCCCGAGGATGCAAAAGGGGATGTGGGAGAGGTGTTCACGGAGGAAGAGGAAGTAATAGAAGGGCCCTTGGAGATATCGTTCAATGCGATAGCAGGAGTTTTAGGGAGTTAGCTCCATACGGTTGGTTGAGAAGATCAATGGGAAGGAGGCGAGCTTCTTGGTGGCGAGCGCTACCCACAACTTTATTGATCCCATGTCGACTAATTGGTTGGGGTTGAAGGGAGTTAAGGTTGGCACCTTTGAGGTTATAGTCGCCGTTGGAGAGAAGACTGTGGGTAGAAAGTGTTGCAGTGAAACTAAACTCGTAACTCAAAACTCAAGGCCATGAATCAATGACCGACTTGATGGTGGTGTCCTTAGCGGATCCCCAAGTGATTCGAGGGACTGTCTGGCTCAAGGGCATGGGTCCCTCGCTATGGGACTAAAGTAGTCACACGCTAAGTTTATGGGCTCAAGGAAGAAGGATCACACTAAAAGGGGTGCGGTCGCACCCACTGAAGGTGATGAAAGGAGAAACAATAGACAAATTGCTTCAACTCAAGGATATTGCGTTCGTGGTGCAATTGGTCGATGATGGGAAGATGTCCGTCCGATTGCCCCGATGACCTACAAAAAGAAATCATGAAGTTCGAAGGAGTGTTTGAATCTCCTAAAGGGCTACCCCCTAGCTGAGTTGTGACCACAAGATTCCACTCATCGATCCTCTCCGCACCGTGCACACCCATCCATATTGGTATGCTTTTCATCAAAAAAACGAGATCGAATGGCAGATCAAGAAGATGTTGAAGGAGGAAATTATTCGACCAAGCACGAGTCCTTTTGCTTCTTCCGTGGTGCTAGTGAGGAAGGCAGACACCAGTTAGAGGCTATGTATCAACTATCGGAGTCTCAACCAAAATACGATCAAGAACAAATTCCCAATTCCCTTGATCGACGACTTGTTAAACGGATTGCATGGTGCTAGATTCTTCTCCAAGATGGACCTAAGGTCGAGGTACCACCAAATTCAAGTTGTGAAGGGCATCCACAAGACTGCTTTCGAACTCACGAAGGTCACTGCGAGTTCCTTGTAACGCCCTTTAGGCTAACGAAGGCTCCCTCTACATTCCAAGCCTTGTTGAACCAGGTATTCAAACCCCATGTCCACTTTGTATTGGTTTTCTTTAACAAAATCTTGATATATAGCCAAACATGGAGTGAGCATTTGAGGCATGTTGGAGATGTTCTAAAAATTTTGACAGAGAATCACTTGGTGGCCAAGCACATTAAATGCCACTTTGGATGCCGCAAGGTAGACTACCTAGGGCATGTGATTTCGGAAGGAGGCATTGTCGTGTATACAAAGAAAGTAGAAACAATCTTTGGTTGGTTATTGCCCCTCCACCCGAAGGAGATGAGGGGGTTTTGGCCCTCACGGGGTACTATCGGACATTCCTCCGCGGTTATGGGGGTATAGCTGCCCCCCTCAACACCATGCTTAAAAAGGGAAGCTTCCAGTGGGATGAAAAGGCCAGGATTGCTTTCAAAACCCTCAAAAGCTCACACTCCAATCACCACCCGTGTTGGCAAGGGCGCGATCATGGTGGTTGTTGATCGCCTTTCGAAGTTCTCACACTTCATTCCCCTCAGACACCCTTACTTGGCACCTTCGATAGCTCAAGTTTTCTTCAATGAGGTCTTCAAGCTATGTAGCCTCCCGAAAATCTATCGTCAATGACGCAAATGCTCGAAGGTGCCAAGTAATTCATGTCCGAGTTGTTCAAATTCAAGAGTGAATTCAGGTCCGAGTTGTTCACATTGCAGGGACGCAAATGCTCGAGTTCAGCATACCATCCTCAAATGGATGGCCAAATGGAAAATGTTAATCAAAGCTTGGAGCCATATCTTCGTTGCTTTTGTAGCTCAAAGTTGAAGGAGTGGGTTCGTTAGGTGCCGTTGGCGGTGTACTGGCACAATACTACTTTGCGGTCCTCGAAAGGAGTTACCCCTACAAAGCGATGTATGGTTGTACTCCTCCCACTCTCCTAAAGTACATGCCCTATACTACTAAAGTGCAATTGGACTCTCTGTTGGATAGGGATCAAGTGAGCAAAATTCTGAAGGACCATTTGATAGCCATGTAAGACCAAATGAAATACTATGTGGATAGGGGGAGAATAGAGCGGCAATTCTTTGTGTGCGACTGGGTGCTGCTGAAGCTTCAATCTTACTAGCAGGTATCGATACGTAGGTACCTTACACAAAACTTAGCTGCTCAGTATTACGGCCCTTACCAAGTCATTGCTGAAGTGGAGAAAGTGGCTTACAAACTGTGGCTGCTGGAGGAAGCTCACATCCATGATGTGTTCCACGTCTCGCAGGTCAAAAGATATCATGGTCGAGTAGAGGGGCTTTGTAATGAAGTGCCGACATTGTGGGAGCAGGTTGAGGAGCCGGAGCAGGTGCTAGGACGCAAGATGGTGAAGAAAGGGAACCGAGCGGTAAGCCAAATACTAGTTAGTTGGAGGGGCAAATCCACATGGGACGACACAAATTTTGGATATATCAAAATAAGTATTCAAGACATCAAATCAAGTATCAGAGTATCAAATACATGTTGCCATGGATAAGGCCCTTATACATATCACGAGATTCACGAGCATCTGGTTTTGGTTGGTAGATGGACAAAAGGGGTAGATTGATTGAGCTAATGTTAGGAATCCACTTTTATGTGTGGATAAGGCATTTTGCACATATCCATTAATAAACTTTCTATTTCCATATTGGTTAATTAAAAAACATATCCAAATTAAAATGTTGGTGGGTATAGGTTAGTTCAAGGCAACTAATAACATACATCTTGCCCACTCCTTGAGATTGGCGTACACAGATGTGTCACAAAAAAGACAGTTACATTATGAAACCAAAATAAACTACGACGGATGCCAATGGTAATATGCAAAAACATCTAAAAATGACAAATAAAATGTGATTACAAACGTGGGTAGAAATGAGAATGGACGGATCTAAGGGCCAACTCTTGGCCCGCCCTATTCAAATTTTTGTATTAGAAAAATAAATTTTTTATTTTTAATTCAAAATTTTGAATGGGCAGGTCAAAATTGGCCCTTAGACCCGCCCATTCTCATTCCTACTTGTGGGTGTGGATGCATGCTTGCATGTGCTTATGTGCAGGCTAGTTCGTGTGAACATGTGTGTATGTGTTTGACCTTCAACAATTCCATTATGGTCTCTTTGCTACTTTATGATATCCAACTACATAGTTTTAAAGAAATTTATTACTTAGTTTAACATAGAAGATGGAATTCCAATTAGGGATTAGCAATTTGAGCTTTTCTATTAAACTGATTCCATCACAAAAAAAAGAGGGGCAAAATTTTCAGTTCTGAGTCCCCAGGAGAAACTGCAATGTCACAGGCCTCTTTCATAGAACCTCCAAATAATTCTAATAAAATACCAAGAATCAAGCAACCAAATCACCATGATTTCAAAATTAGGACTCCAAAACCACCCACTTTCAAATATAAGCAATTAATAAGTTGAACAAACCATACAAGTCGTAATTATTTATGAAATATACAAAGAATGAAGCCACTCAAATTATAGATACCCAAAGCCTGAAATGATTTATTGGCAATGCATGGAAAAAGCATGTAAAGTGTTTCGTGAAGGGAAAATACAATTAAGAGATACAAGAAATAACTAGATAATCATTACTTCTTAGCCAGATATCAGCAATAGCAAAGGTCAAGAAGACACCGAGAAACCTCTTTGATTCACGCATACAAACAAGAGAGCAACTACTTAAACTACAATCACGATTCACTCCTTAGAACCATCCCTAGCAAATTGTTCTATATTAGTTAACACCATCATCGCTACAAACCTTTCTCATGGACAAAAAGGAAAAGAAAAGGAACACGCTCATGAAACATATTAAGCTTAATGCTCATAAAACTAACATTTCTGATTACAAGTCTGGCTAAAGACAAAAGAAGCCTACTTGATTACGGAAATTTTCAGCCTATGTTTGGAATGAGCACATCCTTGAAAATCAGTGACTATACAGCTTTAGAAATAATTGAAACTACTAATGGAAGACAAATAATTCATAAGAAACTAAGGCTAAGGTCCCCAAGCTTGATGTATTGTGATAGATCCCGAGAATTCAGGTTGTTTAGCCCATGTTTCAATTATTGATTTCAATCCATCTTCTGCCCGCATTTATTTGAGCATATAAAAATATCCACACTGCTTTAGTCCCTCAAATACCATATTTTTCTCCAAATTTCAGAACCAGTCACATAGTTCCTTATTAGTCCCAAGAGGTAGTTGTCCTTTTCGTGACACCTCCAGTAGATCCAAAGGGCATGACACAATGTTATAAAACATTTCATTATATGGGTGGTTTGAGAGTGCATAATATTTAACCAAATTCCACAAAGATTAGATGGATTATGTGAAATTACATAGAATATTAATATTTTAATCTATATTAGTAGAATAACACTTAATCATATATATATTGAATGCTATAAAATTCCCAAAAAAAATAGTAAAAGGCATAAAAAATAGTAAACATTAATTTCAAGCATAGAACATCATAAATTGGCATTACCATGACAAAATAAAAATAAGAGGACTTATCTCTTTGCTTTTTATGTGATGGATTAAATGGTGACTCAACAAATCTATAAAAGATCAAATACTTGTGAAAAAGATACAAAGAGGATCTCTTTGCTTGTTATGTGCTGGATTAAATGGTGACTCAACAAATCTATAAAAGATCAAATACTTACTTGTAAAAAAGATACAAAGAGGATCAATTAATTAATCTATCAAAGTTCAAATATCCAAATTATTAACCAAAATTCATTTAAGTAAGAAAAAAATAAAATATTAGCAAGACATTGTCAGTAGCTTAACTCTTTAATACTATTGTTCCAATCCATTTACTAATGGCAAGACTTACTAATATGCAATTTATTTTCTTAGAAGCGAACCGAATCTTGGTGCCAAATTAAAAGCAACAACCAAATTCATTTCAGACATGTAATTATATAAATCAAAATATCAAATTAAGTCACATTGACCTTGGCTTAGCTGCATTTTGTACATTAAATTGTGTGGAAATTTGTTTATCAATAGTTTGTGGGCTACAAAATTGTAATTCACATTTTCATTCAAATTTGTAGTTTTTGTTCTCATTTTTTATTCTACAGTGAAACGTTGCAATTTGCAATACATTGAACATCAATATGCAATTCAATTAAGTATATTGGTCCAAAAGTAGAGCAAACAATAGCTAATTTCCGACAGCACACAAAATAATATTGGATAAAAGTTTCAGCTCTCAACAAACCAAAAATTAAATATGACCCAATACTCCAATACTGTTCATTGTTCAATGTTCTTTTCGGTTTCCAAACTTCAAAGTAATATTTCAATAATTTAACAAGACAACAAACTGACGAATCCCCACTTCACCTAAGATAGAAGATACAAATTCACAATAAATCATGTATGGACAAATTAAGAAGTGCTCATGAAAAGTTAAAATTTTTCCCTCACCTCAAAGGAAATTGCTCAGATTAGATTCCTCAACTCTGCTAAAGTCCAAACTATTCACCAAAATCACCATATTAACCACTGCCTACAACATTAATCTCAAATCACAAAATAATATTGGTGCCAGATTAAAAGCAACAACCAAATTCATTTCAGACATGTAATTATATAAATCAAAATATCAAATTAAGTCACATTGACCTTGGCTTAGCTGCATTTTGTACATTAAATTAAGTGTGTGGAACTTTGTTTATCTACCGTTTGGGGGCTACAAAATTGTAATTCGCTTTTTCATTCAAATTTGTAATTTTTGTTCTCATTGTTGATACTAAGTTAAGCGCTCCAATTTGCAATACTTTTCTCATTTTTTTTTCTACAGTAAAGCATTGCAATTTGTAATACATTGAACATCAATATGTAATTCAATTCAGTATATTAGTCCAAAAGAAGAAGCAAAAAGTAGCTAATTTCCGACAGCACACAAAATAATATTGGATAAAAGTTTCAGCACTCAACAAACCAAAAATTAAAAATCACCCAATACTCCAATTCTGTTCATTGTTCAATGTTCTACTTGGTTTTCAAACTTCAAAGTAATATTTCAATAATTTAACAAGAAAACAAACCGATGAATTCCCACTTCACCTAAAATAGAAGATACAAATTCACAATAAATCATGTATGGACAAATTAAGAAGTGCTCATGAAAAGTTTACATTTTTACCTCACCTTAAATGAAATTGCTCAGATTTGATTCCTCAACTCTGCTAAAGTCCAAACTATTCACCAGAATCACCAGACTGACCACTGCCTAGAAAAACTTCCTACAAAATTAATCTCAAATCTCAAAATGTAGCAAAACCCCACTGAAAAATAATCAAATTCCTTCGATCAGTTATCAATACCTGAAACTGAAAGCACTTGGCGGCGTCAAGGAGTAGCCTGCGGCGAGAGCGGATTCAATCGGGAAGAGAGCCTGCCTGTGCGTCTGTGAGAGGCGAAAGCGAGTTCATGAGACTATGCGATCGGCGAGACGGACGAGGGAGGGGGGGGGAGAGAGAGAGAGAGGGAGAGAGAGAGAGAATCGAGGAGGGGATACGGCCGGTTCGGGTGCCCTAGAGACGTATACAGGGGAACTTCTAAAGGGGCACAACTTTTTTCCTAGCGAGCCCAGTTAATATCTCTAAAAAATAACAAGTTCACCCTCTAAAAAAATTTTCAGTTTGCCCTTCCTCCTTCTCCAGCTCCAGGCCTCCTCTCCCGCTCGTGCTCGCGCTCCCGTTCAGACTGTCCAGTCCGAACGGGGATTCCCTGTTCGGTCCTGGACCGTTCGGACTCTCAGTCCGAACAGAGAAGGCCCTGTTCGGACTGTCAGTCCAAACAGACCAGTTCTGTTCGGACTCACAATCCGAACAGGTCTCCCCTGTTCAGACTATCAGTCCAGACAGGGATTTGATCCGATCTGCTATTCCGGATAGCTTACCCACTCTATTTATATAATAAACTAATATATCATTAGTTTATCCAATTCAACGTCACTTTACGAACGTATATTAACAACTAATTATACATTATTACAAAAATATAGTGAAAGAAGCAAAATGATACAATGATACACTGATACACCGACACAATGATTCACTAATACAATGATATATGGATAAACTAATTCATCGCTACGCCGATACAATGATACACTACTACACCGATACAATGATACTCCTGATATACAAATGCAATGATACTCCTAATACACCGATACAATGATACAATAATACACTGATACACCGATATAATGATACAACGATACAATAACCGATACAATAATATAGTGAAGATTATAAATAAGGTCCCCTACGTATAAAACAAACAAGATCTCGTACAATTAAAGAAATAAGATCAAAAACAAACGTAGTGTATATATTCCTCGAACAGAAAGCAAATAATAGGGTTTATTACAAATAAAAATCATATATTTTACAAATTCTTCAAAATATTTGAAAAAAACAATTACACCTGTCACTTGAAATTCCTTACAACATCCATATCAATACATAACTAATATAATCTAATCACTGTCTCCTTGTTTGAAAAAAACAACTAATATAATCTAATTTGGTGCATCAGGAAAGTAACATGCGTCTTGAAACTCTTCAGTACTAATAAATCAACTGGACCTCGGTAATTTGACTCATGAAGATCATCTTGAGAGCCTCCTGCATCAATATTCTCTTCTTCTAGTCTTGCACTATCATATCTGATCAAATTCGGAGTTTATATATTTAATTCAGTATCTACGGCCACTTCGATATCTCTCTCTCGTATCGGACGTTGGATTTGTGGTCGAGATGCTGCTTTCTTCCTCCTTAACGAAGTAGTTGGTCGAATTCGAGAAGATTCTGCCAGATCCATCTATGCAATACAAAGATACTTCTTACAATAATTGATTCGCATAAAAATAGTAAATTTTCTATGTGTAAATAAGTATTAACAAAATATAATTTGCTACAAATATCAGATTTTTTTACCTACAAGATAGTGTAATATTAAAATTTAGAGACACTGAAACTATTCTTTGTTACTTAATCAACAATTAGGACAATACTATTAAAATTCTAAATTAATTAATACATTTTAATATTAACATCTTTAATTAGAATAAAACTATATTTTCGCATATTTTACAACTACGATTACAATATTATATTTTCTTCATAATTATAATCTAAATATTATAAATCATAATTAACAAAAAAATGTACTCATTTAGAATTTCCTCATTCTAAAATATTATCAGACCAAACAAGAAATTCTCAGTTTTCAGAGTAGTCACAGAGCAAATAAGAATAAACTAAATGTAACAAAATTAAAATTAAATTAAAGAAGACTTACAGTGAGAAATCTGAGACCAAGGGAGAGGAAATGAGACAGCGGCGAGTGGGGGGTGTGGCAGCGGAGGGGGTTGGGAAGGACGGCGGCGGGTTGGGAAGGGAGGCGGCGGTGGGGGGGGTTGGGAAGGGCGGCCGGGGGGGGGAGGGGGGTTGGGAAGGAGAAGAGAGGAGAGCAGGGAAAGGGCGGTGGAGATGAAGTGAGGAGAGAGAATGAGATGAGAGATATAGGTAAAGGGTGTTTTGGGAATAAATATGTGCTTACTAAGAAATTCTCTCCTTTTCTTAACTTAAACTGGGCTCACTAGGAAATCTGGGCTCACTAGGAAAAATCTTGTGCCCCTTTAGAAGTTCCCCGTATATAGGGCTATATTGGGTCGGGCATCTATGAGGTTTCCAACCCGGAAACCAGTCACATGAGGACACTATTATATTATATTTTACACATTGACTTAATTCAAGTATATACATAGGATATCAAATAAAATTAATAAGGTAGGTAGAAGTGAATTGGAGAAGGTTGAATGCATATTTTAAGAACTATATATAATTTTAGGTTGTAAAGCCGAATTTTATGGACCTAACATATAAATAATTGGGTTGCTTACTGGATTATCATTATGTCAAGATATAGGATTTCAGTCTCGAAAGTGTAAACTTATCCATTGTATTTTTTTTTTTTAAGTATCTAACGGTATGGTCCTATGGCAGTATTAGGAGTCATGGGATCATAGTCTTGGGCATATACAGGACTCTCATAAAATATGTGGTTTTTCTTTCTGACAATTTCAAATTAATTCATACCATACATCAAAATGATATATCATGTTTTGCATGCATGTTTTGTTTCATTTTTCTATATCTATTATAATATCATTCATAACATTCATATATTACCCGTTGATTATTATAATCTCCAAGACAAGTAAAATAAAATCTATAATTCATTTAACAAGACTTATTTTTCATTATACTGTCATTTGTTTCATATTTTACTAGTATTTTGTGCATTATCTATATGTATATCACACATAGCATGAGTATGTATTATTATCCCTATGTTGCACTTGCAAACTCGTTCTAACGATTCTGGTTTAGCAGGCCTAAACACTAATTTGCAAGTTACTGAGAAGAAAAACCCACCATAATTGGAACTATATTTTAAGGAGTTAGCAAAAAATTCTCAATATGTGCATTCGCTGCAAGAAGAAAACGAGAGAGACTCTTTCTAGTATATATTTTTGGAGAAACTTTATTATTTATCCTTTTCAAATTTAAACATTTCGTTGATGTAATAAGGATCATTTTGGCTCTCTTATATACTTGACTTAATCATTTTTCTTTGAAATAAATTTGTTGTTTTAATTACATGTTATTATCTAATTGTATATGTGCATATATTTATGACAGTTATACATATTTGTATTCATATATTTTAGACTTGATGTATTCGTTTATGATATATTGTCAAATGCTACCCGTATTTTGGGATGTACTGCATTACACAGATGAACCTAACCCTATAGCCAATACATCTATAACTAAGTGGAGCTAGAATATCACTTCCAGGTCTAAGTCAAAGCCATTTCTTCTCACTTCTAACATATTATTTTCTCTTTGCTGAAAAGTAATAATATTAGAGTTGATTATTTGTTCCTCTATTCTTGCTTAACGCTTATTATTTTGTTTTATAGAGATGACTAGCAGATTATGAAAGATGTATGTAAAATAATAATTTAACAAGTGGTAGAATTTTTTGCTTTGGGATATGATAGAGCCTTATAGATGTCCTAAATTCTTTATAATTGGATCAAAATCATACATTCCCAGTATAAAAGATTTACAAATAATATAGTCTCGATAAGTTCAAGGTCCAATTCATAGAGGCAGTTTGGTGTTGAAAAATATAAGTAAGAAGAATAAAAATAAGAAAAAGGTTAATTATTAAAAAGTAAGAAAAGCAATAATAGCTTGCTTCTTCGTGTTTGGTTGAAGTGATGTGTCAATCCTACTCCTCTTAGGGAAGCCATTGCCGCAAATGGTTTCTGGCTGTCTTACTAACCCATGTTCAATTGTTAGGTTTTCTTCCAGCCATGGTATGTTACATGCAAAATGGCCTACGGGAGTTATCTTCACAATTTTGCGATATCTAGAAGTTGAAGACAAGGACGACATATCACAAGGAAAACTCCAAATCCTCATGTAAAGATGTTTTACATGTATTTGATGGCATGGTTCATGTTGCACTATTTAGAGATAATGACAGCGCCATCTACATATCATGACTGTTCAACTCCATACATGCAGTGTTTTAATTGGAGCATTTGGAAGAGAAACTACATTATAATGATTCACCACACCATAGAGAGTCATCAGAACTATTAAATTTTTTATTGTTTCCCATAGTTCCTCATTAGTAGCAGATATAGGACTGGTTTGAAGACGAAGTTGGAAGCGATAATTTTACTAGTCTTCCACCAAGCTAGTTTTAGTAGCTCATTAGTGTACGTCCTAGACATCTGATCTATTGCTAGGGTAGAAGATACTGGTGCCTTACTGCCTAGCCATTTTGCATGCCAATTCAGCTACGATCAATTGTATGGTGGCAAATCCAAGCAGGGTTGTGGCATAACGAGAATTTATTCAGAAGGGCAAGAGGCTGGTACCATTTCATGGAGGGATGCACCGATGCTCAATTTGTTCTTCCAACAAATATTCTAACCAATTTATGCTTCACTTGAGTTTTGCACCAAGTGTAATATTCTAAAATTCGTGCTATCCTATCATTCTTTTGGCTCCGATCGTACCAAATTATGACTACCGGGGTCAAATGAGACACTAAAATAATTTTTAATGAGCATAATTTTATCAGTAACACCAGACAACTTTTGGACTTTGCAGTTATTGTTTTTCTAGTATTTAATATTTTTAGAAATTTTCTCGAAAACTCAAAAAAAATCCTGAATTTTGTTAATTGCAGAATATTAAATTATTCTTCTAATTACTTCGGTATTTCATATCTTTTATTAATTTTGGGCATCAAACAAATATACAAATAATTTTGTAGTGTTTTCTCATTGACCTATATGTCCTGTACTAATTTGATAAATTTAGAAGATTGTTGAACTGAACCGCAAATGATAGATTATTTACTTGAATAATTAAATTAACTAAATAAAAACCTACTTTGCACCTCTGATCCCTATGCTCCTTGCTGAAGACGGTGAAGTGCTCACACCATGAAGGGTTTGGCAAAAAGGAGTGGTATGTGTCTTTGTATGAAATAAAGGAAATTAAGTTAGTGGAAAAAAACCAACAAAAATATATGCCAAATCTCATTACCCATCCACAGAAACATCCCTTTTCTTATACACCAAGCAACAACAATGCCTCCAGTCATCCATCCCTTTCTATTTTCTATTATTTCTTATTTTATTTTCATTCCTCTCTAGCCAAAATATAAAGCAATACTTGTGGGAACAAGAAAGATCCAAAGGCAATCGGCGGGAAAAGAATTCTAAAGCAAGCAGTGTATCCTTCTAATACCGTGTTTCTAATTTAGTTCTTGCTATCTTTTGTGAATTGTTGTCATTGACGTTTGTACACACTAGATATATGATCTTATTTACCTAAAACTGGTTTCTTAAGGACTAAATATTTGACTTGTTATTCTTCTTAGTTATTTAAATGCAACATAAACATTTAAAGCAAAATGTTTAAATATAGTTATCGACCTGTCACATAAAAGTTCTATGGATCCTAGTGAACTAAATAGTTAAAATCCATAATATATCATAGACCATGTATCCATATTGCTCTACATGATTATACTTGTGTTTATAATTAAACCACTACAATTAGTTGTTTGACAAGTTTTTAAATTGGTCCATGTTAGACTGATTTGTCACTTTCACCCTTTGGTCTGTCAAATATTTCCAGTGAAAAATAAATTGCTTAAAGATACAAAAATTTTGTAGATTGTGTCATGCCTATACTTGTGTCCATAATACATGACTTGCGTATTTACTATATGATAGGTAAATATGCCTTACGAAATGATAATCCCTTATAAGTACATATTATATATTATATATTATTTGACATGAGCACAGTAAACTTTTGATACCTCCCATGAGAGTATAGTAGATATAGTATACAAAATTTATAAAGAAACAAATTATGCCAAAAATTGATTTATGTCCTATAACTGTGTCATGTTATTACAAAAGGTAATTAAATTGCATGGGTATTAGAACATTTGCATGGGGTTTATATTAACATAGTAATTATTTATACTTGTCACATGGCTATACATCTGGAAATACTGAGAGTTTAGGCAAATAACTTATGTATATACATTTGACTTTAATAGTTATACCTGTCACATAATTCAGACGCCTGACACTGGACATCTTCGATACACCAGACATATCTGATACATGGGGTATGTATGTAATACATATGATTAAACACTTGAATATTGGATACACGATTGACAAGATCATTTATAGAAATATGATGATAAATTCAATATGAAATATCTCGACTACATGGAAATAGGGTATTCTCGAGATATATATACATGATCCTGAATTAAAATGATTCTTGAACTCTATTTTATAATAATAACGAACATATATAGAGTTTGACTTGACATACTATGATGTTTCTATTGATTTATGTATATCTTGTATCAAATATAGATTTTTAAATTGGTCCATGATGAATAAAAACCATATCGCATGAGGATCAATTGGTTGTTACTAATTAGGTGTTGAGTACTTTATTTCAGCAACATTATATAGTACTGAGCCATTTGTACGATAGTGGGAACATTTCATCATATTATCCATTATTTAGTTTCAAATACTAACAGGAACATGACAAAGACCTGTTTATTTCTACATGATATTTACATGCTACTTGGAAATATATATATATATATATATATATATATATATATATATATATATATATATATATATATATATATATATATATATATATATATATATATATATATATATATATATATAGTTTGTTGTATATCTTATTAATTCATTATTTATGTAACATGACTGACACCAACTTAGCATATACATATGTGTGTGTCTGTGCATGCGCGCCTTATCTCCGGTATTATAATAGTACATAACTACTTGATAGATTTAATCCTCTGAGTTCTGAATCTAGATTTTGAGGAAGTAGAAGGAGAGTCTCTGTTGATCTAAGATCTCTACTTCATTGATCAAGTAGAGTAACAATAAAAGGTGGATCTTGACCCAAAATATTTTTATGTAGTATTCATATTTCTTTTGACATGCAATGTTCCTTCTTTTGACTCTTTTTATTGTACATATCTAAAACAATGTGCTTTTTTTAATAATCAACTCTTTAATAAATAAAATATTATTAGTTTTAGATATGTTATTTATCAATCTGAATATGTCAATAGTTAAGATTATTCCAAAATCTTGTATTCGTTGGGTAGTTTTGTGAATTTTTATGTTTCGTCCTGCATTTTAGGAACCAGCTGAAAAAATAGAGGTGTTATAGGGTGATATTAGAGCTTGGGTTTTGGCAGAAGGCCATAGGATTATTGTCATATGAGAATATGTCTGTAACTCATTATTGATAACTATTCTTTGTTTTTAGATAACTATCTGTTTTAGTATTGCACATGTCCTATCGTGTCTTATTTGTTTGAATGTCTATCTTTAGAATTCCTTTATTGATTCCTATCTAGTCCATTGTTGAACATGTTAATCCAATTTTCTGCAAGTATTAGTTCGAGGGATGAGAGTACTGAGCTTAGGAATCTGGTGCAAGGGGTAATACAGACACAACAAACCACGACAATATTATTGAAAGAATGTTGCAGTCCAACGAGTCGGAAAGGAGATAAATGGTGTCGAACTTTTGAAGCCTATAGTCGTCTGTGTTTTCTAAAACTGTAGGATTGTTGAAGGCTGAGCAGTGAATTGTTCATATGGAGAATCTTTTGAGGAGGCAAGGATCCCAAAGAAGAATTGGGTGGAGGTAGTGCGCATCCAAGTGACTAATGTGGCCAAAACATAGTAGTTAGCTAAAGTGGCAAGGTGCCAGGAACTTCTCACCTGAGAGAAGTTTGTGGAAATGTTTCATGATAGGCTTTTCCATGATCGGTGAAGCAGGAGACGGGGAAGAAGTTCTTGGAACTATATTAAGCGGATCGGACTATAGACGCATATGCAACTGAGTTTGTGAGACTCGTCATTTTGCCCTGACCTTGATAGGTGAAGAGGAAGAGCAAGCACAATGTTCCAGCAAGACTGAAGCACCACCTCATGGAGCATGTAGCCTATCAGAACTACAAGATCTACTCAGAAGTATTTGAAATAGCATATCATCTAGAGCAAGTATCCATAGAAGGGATACCAACATTTATAAGGCTATTTGGGCAAGAAGTATGCTCATCAACCAAATTAACGGTCCACTAGCAAAGAAGTAGATGATACCAAATTAAAGTTAAGTAATTTGTAAGTCCTACCATTTGTCAGGATATATCCAAACGGAGTGCATAAATGCCCAAGGGTTGTGCCTGATCTATAGGTCTACTAGTCCGAAGGTTTAACAACAAGTAGTACTCAGGGTCTCATTCCAGTCAGCAACAGTAGTACCATTGGTCTAGAGAGTTACATAACAGGACCAGGGAAGACCTTTGGAGACACAACAGTAAACCTATGCCAGAGCCTAAGAAGGAGCAAGTCAGAAGTAAGGGCAAGTTAGACTAATAAATCTGAGAAAGTTTAGACCATTAGGGGAGTCATAGTAGGTATAATTTTAGTTGGTAATATCTATTCTATTTGATTCTGGAGCTTAGGGGCATGATTTTAATCATAGCAGGTATGATTTTCGTAGAACTATTTTATGTCTATCATGTTTATATCATGCAATTTTGTTGATTTTGTTATCTTGCAGGGTGAGACATTATGACTGGAAATGGTAGTATCATGACCAATATGGAGTATAATTTAAGTCCGTTAGTAATTAATGGTAGAGAATTTTATGCCAATTTGCTAGTTATAAATGGAGAAGGATATGATAATATCTTAGGCATGAATTAGTTTAGTACTTTCCATATAGTAATAGACTATAGAAGAAGAGAAGTAAATTTTGGATTCCTGATCATTCAGAGTTTAATTTTGCGGGGTGGAAGTCAATCTTTAGAACTAGTAAAATCTAAGATGTTAACGAAAGGAGTTTTGAAAGTTATGAAAGTAGGAGAATGAATGATTATAGTAATATCAGAATTCTTAGATATATTTCCTAAATAGATTCCTGACTACCACCAGTAAGGGCAATACAATTTACTATTAATGTTATTCCTGAAGCTGAACCAATTTGTTAGCCATTTTATTGAGTGAGAATTGCAGAAACAGATGACACTAAGAGACAAGTAGATAAACTATTGAAATTGAATTTTGTAAGACATAATATTTCACTTAGGGAACTTCAGTGCTATTAATAGGAAACAAAAATGGGGTCAAAGATTGTGCACAAATTATAGGAATTTGAATACAATAATAATCAAGAATAAGTACCCATTACCGAGAATAGCAAATATGTTTAATCAACTGGGAGGAGTAATGGTATTCTCAAGGGTAGATTTTCATTAGGGCTCCATCTAGTTAGGGTTCAAATAGAGGATATTCCAATGACTGCATTTAGAACCAGATATGGTAATTATAAATAATTGGTGATACCATTTAGAGTAACTAATACACTAACGATATTCATGAATTTAATGAATATGTTTTAAAGCAATATCTAGATAGGTTTATTGTGGTATTCATTAACAATGTCTTGATCTATCCCAAGAATAGAGAATCATGCTGAGCATGTGAGGATAGTTTTGCAGACTTTAAGAGAGCAAAAGTTATATAAAAAACTGAGCAAATATGAATTTTAGTTGGAAAAGGTTATTTTTTAGGTCATATAGTTTCTGGAAATGGTGTGTCAACTGACTCTAAGAAGTTACAACCTGTGATGGAGTGGCCTATACCAAAGTCTGTGTCAAAAATTCAAAGTTTTATAGAGATGGCTAGATATTACCGAAGGTATGCAAGAATTTGCAAAGTTTTTATTCCCCTTGAGTAAGTTGACTAGAAATGACGTGGAATATGTCTGGAAGGAGGAGTTTGATAAGGAATTTGAAGAATTCAAATCGAGGTTGACAACGCATCGGTATGAGTAATTCTAGATAACTCTGGAGGGATAAAAGTTTATAGTAATGCTTCAGGTCAAGAATTGAGATGTATATTAATACAAAATATAAAAGTGATTGAGTTTGTATTAAGGCAATTGAGACCTCATGAGAATAATTATCCAACACATGACGTGGAGTTACTGCTAGTAATTCGTGCTTTGAAAATTTTGAGACATTACTTATTAGGATAGAAAGTGGAAATATATACTGATCATAAGAGAAAATATATTTTCACTCCGAAAAAATTGAATATGCGACAAAGGTGACGTTGGAATTGGTTGCTAACTATGATTTAGATATCAAGTATTACCTTTATAAGATCAATATAGTACATGCTGCACTGAGTAGAAGACTTGCTATAGAGAGATTAACCCAGCAAAAAGTGATTTTGATGGAAAAGCAAAGGATAGAGCTAGAAGTGATTTTACCAATAATGACAATATAACTTATAGAGATGCAGTTACAGTAACCATTGATATATCATATTAAGTAAGTATAAGTTGGAGATGAAAATTTTTAAAAGTTAAAAGATAAAATAGATGTACGCAAGATATCTAATATAAAGATGTACTCAGATGGAGCAATTAGATTCTGATAGAAATTATGAGTGCATAAGGGATAGAGTTTTAGAGGAAGCTTATAGATCCATATATTCTATTCATCATGAAAGTAATAAGATGTATATGGATAAGAAGAAGTATTTATAGTGATAAGGCATGAAGAAGAAGATTGCTCGATGTATATCATGGTATTTTAGTTCCAACAAATAAAGACAGAACATTAGATGATGGCAAAATTACTTCAACCACTAGTAATACCAGAGTAGAATTAGAAGAAGATTTTGATGGATTTTATGACACGATTGCAAGGAAGTACTAAGAGCATCAATGCAATTTGGGTGATTATAGATCGATTAACCAAGTCAGCGATTGATTAACTAAGTCAAAATATTTTATTCTAGTTAGAGTTGGTCAGTCGACAAAAGTATTGGCAAACGTATTTATGTAAGAAGTGGTAAGCCTATGTGGAGTTTTGGTCAGAATTATATTAGATAGGGATACAAGATTCATGTCATACTATTGAAGGAGTTTGATGGATAGAATGAGAACATATTTGGATATGTTTTCAGCTAACCATTCACAAATAGACGGCTAGAATGAACTATTTAAATACTTGAAGATATGTTTAGGCCATATGTGTTGGATTTTAGTGGATATTGGGAGAGCTATTTGTACATGGTAGAGTTTTCTTATAATAATAGTTATCAGGAGTGTATCGAAATAGCACCACAGAAGTGTAGATCTCTATTGTGTTGGAATGAAGTTAGAGAACGAAGTAGTTTAAAACCAGAGTTGATTACTCAAGCAACATAATAAGTGAATATTATCAGAGAATATATGAAGGCATCTCAAGATAAATAGAAGAGGTGGGCAGATCAATACAATACTCATTAAGATATTCCTAATGAAACTATTGAAGTTTGAAGTCGAAGATAGAGTACTCATTAAGATATTCCTAATGAAAGACATGATCAGATTCGGTAAAAAAGAAAAACTCAACTCAAGATACATCAGATAATTTGAGATCACAAAAAGAATTGAAAATCTTGCCTACAAATTATCATTACCACTAGTGATAGAAACAGTTCATAATGTGTTTTATGTATCATAGTTGGAAAAGTGCAAAGGTGAAGAACATATAGTAGTGGACATATCCGAAGTGGATTTGCGATCAGACCTAAGATATAAGACTCAATATGTAGCGATTGTCAACCAGCAAGAGAAAGTCTTGAAAAATAAAGTGATACAATTGGTGTTTTTTCATGGGTACTCAATCACCAAGAGAATCTACTTGGGAGCTTGAGGACAATCTTAAAACAAAGTATTCGTATCTTTTTTCAAGATCAAGTAGGTTATTTTATTTATTTCTGTATCCAAGTATTATCTAGATTTACCATCATGTTTTTTGATTTAGAAGTTCGAGAACGAAATTCTTTTGTTAGGAGGCAAAATGTAATATTCCAAAATTCTTTTCTACTTATCTTTCTTTGAACTGACTATACCAAATTAGGGCTACTAAGGGTCCAATTGAACACTTAAGTGACTTTTAATGAGTGTAACTTTAAATTTATAACTCTAAATGACTTTCGGCCTTCGCGGTTATTATTTTACTAATGTTTTCGCAGAAACTCCAAATTTTTTGAATTTTGCTAATTATAAAATATTAAATTATTCTTCTTATTATGATATTTATATCTTTCATTCCAGATGTCAAACAAATGTAAAAAAAATTTTCTAGTGCTTTTTTCATTGATCTCTACGTCATGTACTAATTTGGTAAGTTTAGGAGACTTTTAATGGACCAAAAATAATGAATTATTTAACTAAATAATTAAATAAAAATCTACTTTACATGTAATCCCCTATTTTTCTGCTACTTTACAAAAAAGAGGCTGCTACTTATAATTTTACTGGATTACCCAACAACCATATAGTCTTGAAATAAGTATAACTATCGTCACAATAAATGAATAAATAATATGTTTGAAACTGATACAAAATAAGGTAGATTATATAAAAGAGAACACTGTTCTAGATATATACAATAAAAGAATCAATATAAGAAAAGTGTTTGATAAAAGAAATATGAATGCTATATATAGGATTATGATACTAGTTCTACCTTTTACTATTATTCTGCTTGATCAACGAAATATGGATCTCCGATTAGTATAAACTCTCCTACTTTCTCAATACCTAGGTTCAGAACACTGCAGATTAAACCCATTAAGTAACACTTAATGGAAAAAAAATGTATGCTATCATATTACATGAGTATCAGTGCAAGTAAGCATGTTTATAACAGTGTTAGTCGTGAATAACTAATAAGCATATAAGTAAGTATAAATAAATAAGTATGACGAAATGATTACTCTATGTATTATGATCATTATTATATTGATCTTTGCGATCATCCAATTTAGTTGTAAAAACCGTATTAATGGATGAGATAATGCTATTCTTCATTGTCGTATAAGTGTCCGTACATATCCAAGTCCCATCCTCAATCGCATTGGTGCTAAACCATACCATATTGTTGATATTATTATTCATACTCTGTATTGTATTATAGTAATGGACATACCACAGTGGTACTAACCATCAATTACTAATACAGTATAAGGGGCCACTGTAGTAATACTTAGTATTGTATTATAGTAATGGACATTCCAATGTCATGCTTGAATATTAATTTTCAACAGATAACAATACAAAGAGCTCTTCTTGAGATATTAACTTATAAATAGAATGAAATGCTTTCTATAAGAGTATTAGATAAGTCCAAATTATAAACCAAGCATAATTATAAAATAAAGTATTTACACAAATATATGTAGTTAAAAAAATTTTGAATAATTTGCGAAGTGAAGAATTAAATAAAACTTTTGAATAATTTGTTGTTTTTGGTTTTGATCGATACTTTTCAAAATTTACCAAATTAATATAAAACATAAGGATTAACGAGAGAAACACTAAAAAATTATCTGTATATTATTTCGATGTCTAGAGTGAGAGCTATAAAATTTCAAATTAATAAGAAGAATAATTTAATATTCTAAAATAGGAAAATTTAGAATATTTTTCAAACTTTCCAAAATTTTTAAAAAAATCATAAATATTAGAAAACCAATAATCATAAAGACCAAATGTCATTTGGAGTTATAAATTTAAAGTTACGCTCACCGAAAATTATTTCAGTATTCAAATTGTCTCTAGTAGTTTTAATACAGCATGATCAATATCAAAGTTACCCTAACCCTATACCCTATCAAACTAATAAAAGAATTTCATACTCGAAATTCTAAAGTAAGCGAGTATGTATAGATACAAAAATAATGAAATTAGTATACCTGATTATGAGAAAATGTATAGATATTTTATTTTTATGTCATTCTCAAGATCCCACGTTGACTCTCTTGGTTACTGTGCATCCCACGAAATAAAAATTAATAGTATCAGTTTGTTCTTCAAAACTTTCTCCCACCAGCCAATAATTACTATAGCTTGCTTCTCGTAATTTAGGTCCAATCTCAGATCTATTTCGGATAGATCTGCTACTTTGTGTTCTTCATCCAAGTATTTCCTCAACTATGACATAGAAAATACATCATGAATAGTTTCCTTCTCGGATAGTAATGATAATCTGTAGGTAAAATTTTCAATTTTTTTTATAATCTCAAATGGTCTAATGGATGTTAAACCGAGCTTCTCTTTACTATTGAATCGATCACGCCTTTCAATCGGAGATATTTTGATGAATATCCTATCTCTGACTTTGAACTTTAATTATTTCCTTTATTAGTCTATCCATTTCTTGTGTCTGTCTTGAACTGTCTTCATATATTTTTTGATAACTTTGACTTGTTTTATTACTTGAGTAATCAATTCTGGTCCCAAGTCATTTCTTTTTCCTACCTCGTCCCATGACAATGATGAGCTGTACTTTATACCATATAAAGTTTCGAATGGTGCCATTTTGATACTTTGCTTAACTATGTTATAAGAAAATTCTACCATATATGAGTAGTCATATCAAGATCCACCAAAAAATTCATAAATATTATTTCAAGTACTTAGATAGTTCGTTCTGACTAGCCATCTGTCTATGGATGGAAAGCTGAAGAAAATCCAAATGTATTACGAAATTATCCATCAAACTTTCTCAATAATGCGATCTAAATATTATATTTGTATTTGATATGATTCTGACTAGAACTCCATTTAATCTTATCACCTCTTGCATAAACCTTTATGCCAATGCTTGCGTCGGCTGACTAACCCTTTATGAAATAAAATAAACTAACTCGGTCAATCAATCCACAATCAACCAAATTGTATTGTTACTCTTATTGCTCTTTGGTAATCCTGTCACAAGATCCATCAAAATCAGCTCTCACTTCCACTCTGGTATTGCTAGTGGTTAGAGAAATCTCATTGTTCTCTGATGTTCAGCCTTTATTTGCTGGCAAGTGGAATACCTAAATATATATCTAGCAATCTCCTTCTTCATATCTAGCTAGCAGAAATACTTCTTCATATCCTTATGCATCTTCTTACTTTCGAGATGAATAAAATATGCCAGTTTGAGAGCTTCTTTTAAAACACTATCTCTCATTTCTCCCTTAAACACTCATAATCTTTTTCTGAATCTAATAGCTCAATCTAAGTACATCTTCATTTCTGATCTCTTGCCTATTTCTATTTTATTGTTTAACTTCTGGAATTTTTCATCTTCAACTTGAGCTTGCTTAATCCGTTCTATCAATGTTGACTGTAATCGTATCTCCATAAATTGTATTGTTATCCTAGTAAAACCACTTCTATTTCCAATCTTAGTATCTCCATTAAAAGTTTCTTTTACTAAGTCAATCTCTATACTAAAGGCCTCCTACTCTATGCATTTGATGCTACATTAATCCTTCCTAGATGGTATTTGATATCTAGCTCATAATCTATCACTAATTCCAACCATCATCTCTGTCATTTTTTCAATTTCTTCTAAGTGCAAATATACTTTAAACTTTTATATATATCTACTCTTTGGCCCAATAAGTAATATTTCCAGAACTTAAAAACATGAATTATCGCTGCTAAGTCCAAGTTATGAGTCAGATAATCCTTTTATAAGATCTCAACTGCCTTGATGCAAACTCAATCACTTTTACATTTTTATCAACCAACATCCCAATTCTTAACTTGAAGCATCACTCTAAAATTTCATTCCTCCAGAATTATTTAGAATTGCTAATATTGGTGTTGTTTCTAGTCTCTGCTTTAATTATTCAAATACCTTATCACACTCTTTCGTCCAGACATATTTCACATTTTTCCTAGTCAGTTTAGTTAAGGGGATACAATATTTGAAAAATCCTATACAAACCTTTTTGTAGAGTCATCCCTAGAAAACTCCAAATCTCTGACAATGATTTTAATACAGGCCAATATATTATAATTTCTATCTTCTTAGGGTAAGTTGATACACCATCTCTAGAAACTATATGACCCAAGAAAGTAACCTTACTGTAATACCCCAAAATTTTGAGCTATCTGTATTGCTCTCTTGCGACCAGTAGTGCCGAATAAGCCCCACCGAAGTCGTTTTTGGACACCGAAATAACTTTCGGTTAACATAACTTTAAATCCACACACCCAAATAACATTCGGTCTTCACGATTATTAGTTTTGTAATATTTAGGATTTTTGAAGATTTTTCTTGCGAGGCCGAAAAATACTCCCAAAATTGTTAATTTAATAATATTAAAATTATTCTTCTAATTATTTCGGAATTTCGGTTCATTTATTCCGGACATCGAAACAACAAACGGATAATTTTGTAGTATTCCCCTTGTCGACCACTACGTCTTACATAAATTTGGTATTATTTGAAGAATATTACATGAAATCAAAATTATTAAATTATTAAAAAAAAATTATTTAACATAATATCTGCTCTTTGCTGTCAAGAGAAGGGGAGTGGCATGGTGTGCTGTCGCGATGGGAAAAAAAGGAGGGTTGCATGGATTGCACGTGTCACAAGCATGTGAGGAAAAAAATAAAAAAATAAAAAAATAAACCTCCTCTCAGTGCTCTCACTTTCTTCCCTCACTTCTCCTTTCTTCTGTCTCTCGGCCCAAAACAGCAACAGAGAAGGAAAAAAAAAAAAAGGAAGAAGAGAGAGAAGAAAAATCAAACCATACCGAAGATTCAAACCGAATATTCGAGATCAAGCTGAGGCAAGTAATACTGCTATTTTCGTTCTTTTCATTATTTTATTTATATTTATTT
Organism: Dracaena cambodiana; assembly: GCA_036321105.1. Lineage (NCBI taxonomy): Eukaryota > Viridiplantae > Streptophyta > Magnoliopsida > Asparagales > Asparagaceae > Dracaena > Dracaena cambodiana. The sequence continues at coordinate 13,472,749 of JAYEPQ010000019.1, forward strand.
CCGTTCGTTTTGTTATTTACATTTATATATGCTAAATTATTTTTTTTTGAAATTACTCGATTCATATTTTAGATCATTAATTGACATTGAGAAGTAAAACAAATTATTAGGTCAATTTTGATTTATATATATATATATATATATATATATATATATATATATATATATTATTACAGTTGTTTATTTTCAGTTTTAAAAATAAAAAAAAAATACATACGAGTTGAGCCATGCAAAATTAACTTAGCCATGCAAAATTAGAAACAAAGAAAAAAAAAATTTAGAAGAAGAGCTGGGCCTAGAGAACCGAGAGAAGAGTGAAAAAAGAAAAAAAAGAAAGAGAAAAACAAAAGAAGAAGAAGAAGAAGGAACTGGGCCTAGTCCAGCCCAGAAGGAAAAAAAAAAAACAAAAAAAAAAAAGAAAAGAAAATAGTTAACTGGGCCTGACCGGCCCAAAGAAAATAACAAAAAAAAAATAAAAAAAAAATAAAATTGGGCTTAATGGGCTTGGGCTGGAAAAGAAGAAAAATAAAAATAACAATATAAGTGGGCATTTATGGGATTGGGCTTTGGCTTAGTTTGAATTAATTGTAAATAATTAATAGACAGAAATTTGGGTTATTAATTTACATTGAGAATGAAACCAGATTATTAAATAATTTTAATGAGATGCATTACAATTGTGCACTAACATTTATCATGTTACAAGTCATGTACCTTGATATTACAAATCATGTGTACTAATATATCATGTGTTAATTTATCATGCTACAAGTCATGTGTTTTATATGTCACGAGTTCTGATTACAAGTCATGTGTTTTACATGCCACGTGCTTTGATATTACAAGTCATGTATTTTTATATTACAGATCATGTGTTATGATACTACATGTCATGTACAGTCATGGAAATGCAAGCATGTTATCATGAATTGAAAAATAATTAAAGAAAGATTATAAAATTTTCATGTGCAAAATTCATTATGAACACGGGGATGGGGGAAACTATATGATGGATAAGAGTCTTGCCGTATAAGGATTGATTGTATTGTTAGGGCCGAGATTTTATTACTGCAGCGGCCTGGGTGATTACTGGATCACCAATTGATATCTACCCTGAGTGGTAAGTCCGTACTGTAATACAGTACGGAACGTGATTGAGTGCCTAGCGGCATGTCATGGTTCAGCGCCATGAATATTGGGGCCGGGTCCCGGGTATGCACGGGCACTTATACGACAATGGAGAATAGCGCTATCTTATCCATTAATACAGTTTCAAAATTTTAAATTGGACGATGACTGAGACCAATAGAATATATGATTAAATAGATAGAGTAGTTATTGTCATGTTCATTTATTTGTGCATTTATTTATGCTTAACTTCATGTTAATTTATATGTTGTCTTCATGTTACTTTATATGCACACAAACAACACTGACATAAACATGCTCATGCACACTGATATTCATGTACTATGATAGTACACAATTCCTATTTTAAACGTATTACTTGCCGGGTTTAATCCCCTGGGTTTTGAACCCAGATTTGGAATGTGAAGAAGGGGATCCAGCCCCAGTTGAAGACCCGTACTTCGTTGGACAGATCGAGTGACAATAGGCTAGCGAAGTACCCTTGGAAAACTTTTGTATATTTTGTTTATATTTCCTTTTGTCTGGGCACTGCTTTTCTCTTCGACTCTTTTGTATTCATATTTAAAGCAGTGTGCCATTTTATGTAATGAACTCTTTGTATAAATGAAATCCTTTCAGTTTCAGACATGTTATTTACTTATCTGATTGTGGCAGTAGTTACGGTTATTCCAAGATCCTGTGACTGTTGGGTTGTCTAGTGCAAGTAATAAGTAACGTCCTCCGTTTTGGGAAGCAGCTGAAAAAGGGAGGCGTTACAGGGTGGTATCAGAGACTAGGTTTAGGTGGAAGACCATTGGGCTACTGCCACATAAGAACATGTCTGTGAATTATTCGTAATTGTTTCTTATTTCTTGATATCTATCATATCTAGTATCGTACCTTACCTATCCTATTATTGTCTACTCGTTTGAGGTATCTATCTTGAATTTTTTATTGACCCTTATCTGGTCCGTTGCAGAATAATGTCGACCCAATCTCCTGCGAGTACGAGTGCAAGTCCAATAGATGATACGTCTGATCTTAGAAGCCTAGTACAAAGGGTAGCACAGACGCAGGAGACCACGGCAATGATATTAGAAAGACTGTTGCAGTCTAAAGAGCCAGAAAGGACTGGAATGGTGTCGGACTTCCGAAGACTGCAGCCATCAGTATTTTCTGGAACAGAAGGACCAGTGAAGGCTGAACAGTGGATTGTAGATATGGAGAATCTTCTAAGGGCTGCAAGAATTCCAAAAGAAAATCGAGTAGAGGTAGTGTGCATTCAGTTGACCGATATAGCTAGAACATGGTGGCTTGCTGAAGAAGTAAAGCACAAGGAACCTCTAACCTGGGAGAAGTTTGTGGAAGCATTTCTTGCCAGATTCTTTCAAGCATCAGCAAGGCAGGAAATGAGGAAGAAATTTTTGACATTACAGCAAGGAGATCGGACTGTAGACGCCTATGCTGCAGAGTTCGTGAGGCTCAGCCGATTCGCTTCAAACCTGGTAGCTGATGAAGAAGAGAGAGCACATATGTTCCAACAAGGATTGAGTTATCATCTAAGAGAGCATCTAGCAGGTCATACCTATAGGACCTACTCGGAGATGTTTGAAGCAGCGTGTCGCCTGGAGCAGGTAGCCAAGGAAGGGAGGCCGGCGACATTTAAAAGGCCATTTAATCTGGGAGCAAGTTCTTCCAAAGATTTGGAGGTCCTCCGGCAAAGCGACAAGCAATGGGTAATAAAGAAGGTCCTTTAGTATGCAATTTCTGCAATAAGCCGGGGCATGTTCAGAAGCAGTGTAGAAGAGCTTTGGGGCTTTTTCTGATATGTGGATCAGCAGATCATCAGATAACTAATTGTCCAAGAGCACAGTTAAGGCAACAACCAGCAGGCGGAGTTCCTTATCAGCCAGCATGGAGACCAGCTGCTGTGGGACCACAGAATCAGACGATTGAAGGATCGAATCAGAAGAGATCCTTGGAAACACAACAACAAGCCTATACCAGAGCCCAAAGAGGAGGAGGACAGAGACAGGGACAGGTCAGACTAATGAATGCTGAGCAGGCTCAGACCACTGGGGAAGTCATGGCAGGTACGATTTTAGTTGGCAATACACCAGCAACTGCTCTATTTGATTCTGGAGCTTCACACTGTTTTATCTCTATCATGTTTGTTTCCCGCAATTCTATTGATTTTACAATCTTAACTGCGGGGTGGAACATTAAGACTGGGAACGGTAATATCATGACTAATAAGGAATGTAGGCTATGTCCCTTAGTGATTAAGGGAAGAGAATTTTATGCCAACTTGTTAGTTATCAACGGAGGAGGATATGATGTTATCTTAGGTATGGATTGGTTGAGTAGCTTCCATGCGGTGATAGATTGTAGGAAAAGAAGGGTAATATTTCAGATTCCTGGCTGTTCGGAGTTTGAATTTATTGGAGAAAGTCAATCTCTAGAACCAGCTAAATCTAAGGTATTCCCAAAAGGAGGAGTGTTGGAGGCTATGGAAGTAGGAGAAGGAATGATCCCAGTAGTATCAGAATTCTTAGATATATTTCCTGAAGAAATACCTGAACTACCACCAGTAAGGGCAGTAAAATTTACTATTAATATTATACCTGGAGCTGAACCAGTTTGTAGGCCACCTTATCGGATGGGAGTTGTAGAGCTAGAAGAAGTTAAGAGACAAGTAGATGAGCTACTAAAGTTGGGTTTTGTGAGACCCAGTGTTTCACCTTGGGGAGCTCCAGTGTTATTAGTAAGGAAGAAGGATGGGAGTCAAAGACTGTGTGTGGACTATAGAGATTTGAATGCAGTAACAATTAAGAACAAATATCCATTACCAAGGATAACTGATCTATTTGATCAATTGGGTGGAGCAAGGGTATTTTCAAGAGTAGATCTTCGTTCTGGATTCCATCAAGTAAGAGTCCGAATAGAAGATATTTCAAAAACTGCATTTAGAACCAGACATGGTCATTATGAATATTTGGTGATGCTATTTGGAGTGACTAATGCTCCAGCAGTGTTTATGAATTTGATGAACCATGTTTTTACTCAGTATCTGGATAAATTTATGGTAGTATTTATTGATAATATATTAATCTACTCTAAAAATAAAGAAGAGCATGCTGAGCATTTGAGAACAGTTTTGCAAACTCTTAAAGAGCAGAAGTTATATGGGAAACTGAGCAAATGTGAATTTTGGTTGGATAAGGTTGCTTTCTTGGGTCACATAGTTTCAGGAGATGGTGTATCAGCTGATCCTAAGAAGATAGAAGCTGTAATGGATTGGCCTGTACCGAAATCAGTATCGGAGATTCGGAGTTTTCTGGGGTTGGCTGGATATTATAGGCGATTTGTACAAGACTTTTCAAAAATTACATCTCCTCTAACTAAATTGACTAGGAAAGGAGTGGAATATGTCTGGACGGAGGAATATAATAAGGCATTTGAAGAATTAAAACGAAGACTAACAACAACACTAGTGTTGGCAGTTCCAGACAATTCTTGGGAAATGAAGGTCTATAGTGATGCTTCAAAACAGGGATTGGGATGTGTATTGACACAGAATGGAAGAGTAATTGAGTTTGCATCAAGACAATTGAGACCTCATGAGAGAAATTATCCAACTCATGACTTGGAATTGCAGTGGTGATTCATGCTTTGAAGATTTGGAGACATTACTTGCTGGGACAGAAGGTAGAGGTATATACTGATCATAAAAATTTGAAGTATATTTTCACTCAAAAGGAACTGAATATGAGACAGAGACGATGGTTGGAGTTGGTAGCAGATTATGATTTGGAGATTAAATATCATCCAGGGAGGATTAATATTGTACCAGATGTACTGAGTAGGAAACCTACAGTGGAGAGATTAACTCAGCAAAGGGAACTTTTAATGGAGATGCAAAGAATGGAATTGGAGGTCATTTTACCAGGAGTGACAGAATAATTTATGGAGATACAATTACAGTCACCATTGATAGAGCAGATTAAGCAAACTCAAGTTGGAGATGAAAATTTTCAGAAACTAAAGAACAAAATGGAAGCAGGTAAGAGACCAGAAATGAAAATGTACTCAGATGGAGCTATTAGATTCAAGAAAAGATTGTGGGTGCCAAAAGGGGAAGTAAGAGATAGAGTTTTACAGGAAGCTCATAGATCCATATATTCTATTCATCCTGGGAGCAATAAGATGTACAAGGATGTGAAAAAGTATTTCTGGTGGCCAAGCATGAAGAAAGAGATTGCCAGATATGTATCTAGATGTTCTACTTGCCAGCAAGTGAAGGCTGAGCATCAAAGAACAGCTGGATTGCTCCAACCATTAGCAATACCGGAGTGGAAGTGAGAACAAATATCGATGGACTTTATTACAGGTTTACCCAGGAGCACCAAGGGCAATAATGCAATTTGGGTAATTGTGGACCGACTGACTAAATCAGCTCATTTCATTCCATTTAGAGTTGGTCAATCAACAGAAATACTAGGCAGAAGATTTATGCAAGAAATAGTGAGATTGCATGGAGTTCCAGCCAGGATTGTGTCAGATCGAGATTCAAGATTCAGATCACACTATTGGGAGAAATTAATGGATAGTCTGGGAACACATTTAGATTTGTCTTCAGCTTACCACCCACAGACAGATGGTCAATCAGAACGGACTATCCAAGTACTTGAAGATATGCTTAGAGCATGTGTGTTGGATTTTGGTGGATCTTGGGAAGACTATTTGTATATGGTGGAATTTTCTTATAATAATAGTTATCAGGAGAGTATCAAAATGGCACCATTTGAAGTCTTGTATGGGCGAAAATGCAGATCTCTATTATGTTGGGATGAGGTTGGAGAACGAAGTATTTTGGGGCCAGAGTTGATTACTCAAGCAACAAAGCAAGTGAAGATTATCAGAGAACACATGAAGGCGGCTCAAGACAGACAAAAGAAATGGACAGATCAACGTAGAAAACCACTGGAGTTCGAAGTAGGAGATAAAGTATTTATTAAGATATCTCCGATGAAGGGTGTGATTAGATTTGGGAAGAAAGGAAAGCTCAGTCCAAGATACATCGGGCCATTTGAGATCGTGGAGAGGATTGGAAGTCTTGCCTACCGATTATCATTACCAGTAGAGATGGAAACTGTTCATGATGTGTTCCATGTATCACAACTGAGGAAATGTTTGGGTGAAAAGCACAAAGTAGTGGATCTGTCTGAGGTAAATTTGAAATCAGATCTAAAATATGAGAAGCATCTCATAACAATTATTGGCCGACGGGAGAAGGTTCTTAAGAATAAAGTGATACCGTTGGTTCTTGTTTCCTGGGACACACAATCGCCAAGAGATTCAACTTGGGAGCTTGAAAGGAAAATCAGGACAAAGTACCCGTACTTTTTCTCATGATCAGGTATGTCAATTGAATTTATTTTCTATTTGTAGGTACCCGTAAATACAAGCACGTCTTCTAATTTGAAATTTCGAGGACGAAATTTTTTTATTAGGTGGGTAGAATGTAATACCCCAAAATTTTGAGCTATCTGTATTGCTCTCTTGTGACCAGTAGTGCCGAATAAGCCCCACCGAAGTCGATTTTGGACACCGAAATAACTTTCGGTTAACATAACTTTAAATCCACACACCCAAATGACATTCGGTCTTCGCGATTATTAGTTTTGTAATATTTAGGATTTTTGAAGATTTTTCTTACGAGGCCGAAAAATACTCCCAAAATTGTTAATTTAATAATATTAAAATTATTCTTCTAATTATTTCAGAATTTCGGTTCATTTATTCCGGACATCGAAACAACAAACGGATAATTTTGTAGTGTTCCCCTCGTCGAGCACTACGTCTTACATAAATTTGGTATTATTTGAAGAATATTACATGAAATCAAAATTATTAAATTATTAAAAAAAATTATTTAACATAATATCTGCTCTTTGCTGTCAAGAGAAGGGGAGTGGCGTGGTGTGCTGTCGCGATGGGAAAAAAAGGAGGGTTGCATGGATTGCACGTGTCACAAGCATGTGAGGAAAAAAATAAAAAAATAAAAAAATAAACCTTCTCTCAGTGCTCTCACTTTCTTCCCTCACTTCTCCTTTCTTCTGTCTCTCGGCCCAAAACAGCAACAGAGAAGGAAAAAAAAAAAAAAAAGGAAAAAAAAAAAAGGAAGAAGAGAGAGAAGAAAAATCAAACCATACCGAAGATTCAAACCGAATATTCGAGATCAAGCTGAGGCAAGTAATACTGCTATTTTCGTTCTTTTCATTATTTTATTTATATTTATTTCCGTTCGTTTTGTTATTTACATTTATATATGCTAAATTATTTTTTTTTGAAATTGCTCGATTCATATTTTAGATTATTAATTGACATTGAGAAGTAAAACAAATTATTAGGTCAATTTTGATTTATATATATATATATAAATATTATTACAGTTGTTTATTTTCAGTTTTAAAAATAAAAAAAAAAATACATACGAGTTGAGCCATGCAAAATTAACTTAGCCATGCAAAATTGAAACAAAGAAAAAAAAATTTAGAAGAAGAGCTGGGCCTAGAGAACCGAGAGAAGAGTGAAAAAAAAAAAAAAGAAAGAGAAAAACAAAAGAAGAAGAAGAAGAAGGAACTGCCCAGAAGGAAAAAAAAAAAACAAAAAAAAAAAAAAAAGAAAAGAAAATAGTTAACTGGGCCTGACCGGCCCAAAGAAAATAACAAAAACAAAAAAAAAAAAAAAATAAATAAAATTGGGCTTAATGGGCTTAGGCTGGAAAAGAAGAAAAATAAAAATAACAATATAAGTGGGCATTTATGGGATTGGGCTTTGGCTTAGTTTGAATTAATTGTAAATAACTAATAGACAGAAATTTGGGTTATTAATTTACATTGAGAATGAAACCAGATTATTAAATAAATTTAATGAGATGCATTATAATTGTGCACTAACATTTATCATGCTACAAGTCATGTACTTTGATATTACAAATCATATGTACTAATATATCATGTGTTAATTTATCATGCTACAAGTCATGTGTTTTACATGTCACGAGTTCTGATTACAAATCATGTGTTTTACATGCCACGTGCTTTGATATTACAAGTCATGTGTTTTCATATTACAGATCATGTGTTATGATACTACATGTCATGTACAGTCATGCAAATGCAAGCATGTTATCATGAATTGAAAAATAATTAAAGAAAGATTATAAAATTTTCATGTGCAAAATTCATTATGAACACGGGGATGGGGGAAACTATATGATGGATAAGAGTCTTGCCGTATAAGAATTGATTGTATTGTTAGGGCCGAGATTTTATTACTGCAGCGGCCTGGGTGATTACTGGATCACCAATTGATATCTACCCTGAGTGGTAAGTCCGTACTGTAATACAGTACGGAACGTGATTGAGTGCCTAGCGGCATGTCATGGTTCAGCGCCATGAATATTGGGGCCGGGTCCCGGGTATGCATGGGCACTTATACGACAATGGAGAATAGCGCTATCTTATCCATTAATACAGTTTCAAAATTTTAAATTGGACGATGACTGAGACCATAGAATATATGATTAAATAGATAGAGTAGTTATTGTCATGTTCATTTATTTGTGCATTTATTTATGCTTAACTTCATGTTAATTTATATGTTGTCTTCATGTTACTTTATATGCACACAAACAACACTGACATAAACATGCTCATGCACACTGATATTCATGTACTATGATAGTACACAATTCCTATTTTAAACGTATTACTTGCCGGGTTTAATCCCCTGGGTTTTGAACCCAGATTTGGAATGTGAAGAAGGGGATCCAGCCCCAGTTGAAGACCCGTACTTCGTTGGACAGATCGAGTGACAATAGGCTAGCGAAGTACCCTTGGAAAACTTTTGTATATTTTGTTTATATTTCCTTTTGTCTGGGCACTGCTTTTCTCTTCGACTCTTTTGTATTCATGTTTAAAGCAGTGTGCCATTTTATATAATGAACTCTTTGTATAAATGAAATCCTTTCAGTTTCAGACATGTTATTTACTTATCTGATTGTGGCAGTAGTTACGGTTATTCCAAGATCCTGTGACTGTTGGGTTGTCTAGTGTAAGTAATAAGTAACGTCCTCCGTTTTGGGAAGCAGCTGAAAAAGGGAGGCGTTACACTTACCAAACTAAAACTTAATTTTACTATAACTTTTGTTTTTTGAGAGTCTACAAAACTATCCTTAAATGCTCAACATGATCTTATCTATTCTTAGAATAGATTAAGATATCAACAATAATTATCACAAAAAACTATCCTAAATACTAAGCTAAAATACAATTCATCAAATTCATAAATACTGTTGGTGTATTAGTCATTCCAAATAGTATCACCAAATATTCATAATAATCATGTTTATTTCTAAGTGCGGCTTTTGGAATATCTTTCGTTGAGACCCTTGATGGAATCCCGAACTAAGTTCTATCCTCAAGAGTATCTTTTCTCCTCCCAGCAGATCAAATTGATAATTTATTCACAACAATGGATACTTATATTAGATTGTTACTGTATTCAAATCCCTAAAGTCCACATTAGTTTTTGGCTCCCATCCTTCTTTCCTATTAATAATACTGGTACTTGCCATGGTGAAATACTAGGTCTTATAAAATCCAACTTCAATTACTCACCTGCTTGTCTCTTAACTTTATTTAATTCTATAATTTCTATTTGATAAGGTGACTTACAAACTTGTTACCTCTCAAAACTCTTCCCTTTGGGGACACTTTAGATTTTGATGATTCAAAGAATTGACTTCCACCAACAAACTCAAACTCTGAGATGACCAGGAATCTAAAATATTACTCTTCTATTATAATCTATCACCACATGAAGATACTCAACCAATCTATGTTTAGGATAGCATTATATCCTCCTCCATTTATAACTGGCAAGTTGATATAAAATTTTCTACTATTGATCACTAAGAGATATAGTCAACACTCCTTATCGGTCATGATACTACCACTCATAGTCTTAATATCCCACCTTGTAGGTAAGATAGTGAAACCAACAGAATTACCAGAAACAAGTATGATAGAGATAAAATAGTGTGAAGCTCTAGAATTGAATAAAATAGTTGCTAGTGTATTATCAACTAAAATCATACATGTTATGACTCTCCCAATAGTCTGAACTTCCTCGGCACTCATAAGTTTAACTTGTCCTTGCCTCCGACCTACTCCTCCTTGGGCTCTAGCATAGGCTCATTGTTGTATGTCCGAAGGTCTTCTCTAGTTCAGTCTTTGAGTCCTTTGGACTAGTGGTCCTACTACAACCAATCTTGGTGCTTGCTGGAAAGTAACTCCAGCTGTAGGTTGTTGCCATGACTATGTTTTTGGACAATTAGTTACTTGATGATCCATTAGCATGCATAATAGATACAGTCTCAAATCTCTTCTACACTCCTTCCAAACATGTCCTGGCATATTGCAGAAACTGCACACAACCGGACCTCTTTTATTAGTATTTGTCACTTCATCAGAAAACCTCCAAAACTCTGGGAAGAATTTGCTCTTTGAATAAATGGTCTCTTAAATATTGCTGGTCTCCCTTCCTTGGATGCTTGTTTTAGGCGACATGCTGCTTTCGATACCTCTGAGTAGGTAAGTCCTTACTGGAACATATGTGCTCACTCCTCTTCAACTATCAGAGTCGAGACAAAACAACTGAGTCTTACTAGCTCAGCTGCATATGCATCCCCAGTCCAACTCCTTATTGCAATTCTAGCAAATTCCTCATATCCCACTTTGCCGATACATGGAAAAACTTGATGTGAAATACCTCCATGGAATTTCCCAAGTGAGAGGTTGTTGGTGCGTTACCTCTTTGGCCAACACATATGTCCTGCCAACATCGATCAATTGGATACACACTCCCTCTACCTAATACTCCTTTGTGATCTTTGCCACCTTCAGATGACTCTCCATATCCATAATCCATTATTCAGCTGTCAACGATCCTTCAGTTTAAAAAAAAAAAACATCAACGACTATAATCACCAAAAGTTTAACACTATCTTGTTCCTTCCTGGGTCCTTGAACTATAACATTCTTTCTATCAACATTGTCGTAGCCTATTGTGTCTGTGCTTCTCCTTGTACTAGATTCCTAAGTTCAGCAGTCTCATCTCTCGGACAAGTACTGGAAGAAGATTGGATTGACATTGATATGCAACAGACCAAATGGGGATCAATAATGGAATTCCAACGATAGTCATTTCAAACAAATAGGATACAACAGGATAGGCACGATACTAGATTGGTTAGATATCAACGGATAAGGAAAAATTTTAAAAAATAAGTCACAGACATGTTCTTCTATGGCAATAGTTCCATAGTTTTTACCTAAACCTAAGCTCTACTATCACCCTATAATGCCCCTTTTCAGCTCATTCTCAAGACAGATGATACTACTTAAAATTTTACTAGATTACCCAATAGTCATTAGACCTTGGAACAACTGTATCTATCATTACAATAGATGAATAAATAACATATTTGAAACTAAAGTTATATGTATAAAATATATAAAATATAAGTTTGATTTCATAAAAGGGCACATTGTTCAAGATATGTACAATAAAAGAATTAAGAGAAAAAACAATGCCCAACAAAGGAAATATGAATAGTACATACAATATTATGATACTAAATCCACATCTTACTATCATTATGCTTGATTAATGAAGTATGCATTTTCGATTGGTGTAGGCTCTCTTTTCGCTTTATTAATACTTGGGTTCAGACCAGGGGATTAATCCCAACAAGTAATACTTAAAGTAAAAAAAAAGGTGTACGATCATAATATAGGATTATCAGTGCATGTGGGAATACTCATATTAGTGCTGGTTATGAGCAATTGATGAATATCATATATTGCATATTTATATCTCTCATCCTATCTATTTTTGTATATAAGTAATGCTAGTCTGGTATGTTTAGTTAATTTTTTAAGGTAAAGGCAACTACGATAAGAATTTGGCATGAAATCAGTAGAAGACCGAGAAAACTGAGTCTAGAAAGAGTAAAAGATAAGAAAACTACAGACGTACAGTGCTAGAAGCCATGAAGATGGAAATCAATTATGCATATCAGAAGAGAGAGCTAAATAACTCACTAGCAGAAATCAGAAGATCAGAATCATTGCCTTTGCCGCTAAATAGCAGCAATGGCCGTCATTTATTAGCAAAGTAGGGGGCAGTGAAGATATACTTTTTGTACTGACTCAGATGTAGCGTAGAATTTTAATTAGAAGGTTTGTCCACTGCTATTTCCCGATCATCGGCACTATTTGGCAAAAAAATAAAGATGCTATATGTGAATTTTTTTTGAGGGCTCTGTTGTAGTTTTATAGTTTTGGTGTCGTCACTGGATTAGCATTTAGAAATCCAATGGTCTATATATTTGCATATCTTGTAAATTAGGGATTCTTATGCATTTTAAGAGATTAATAAAATTAGAGATTAATCCTATAGAGTGACGACCACCATACGAGAGCTCTAAAGATGTTTTCTTTGTTTTTCTTCATCGTTTTTTCATAAGTAAATTTATTTATTTGCTTTAGTAGTTAACTTTTATTGTTTTCTAGTTAGGATTTTATAAGGTTTATAGTAAAAATTAGATTTTAGTTGTTCTCTTGAATATAAATATCATATTGATTAATAAAAATATGAGTAAGTATTTTTTTTAACTTTAGAATGTAGATGAAGTTAGGTGATTACACCAGAAAAGTGTACTTATTTTAGTTTATTTTATGCATGCTTAATCCAATTTTGTTGATTAATATAAGAAATTAAAGGAAAATTATTTTTATTAATCAAATTATCCACTATGATGTTTTTATAATGTTTTCTGGTATTTTTACAGGGTATTATATGCAAGGAAATTGAATTATCAAAATGTATGTCAAATATCAGTTTAGAACTATAATTTTACTGGTCTAACTATCGACAACGACCTGTTGGCTATTGACTGTAATTCGAACTTAAGAGCAGCTGACGATAGTGCAGTTGAAGGCCATACAACAGTTTGGTTCTTTTGAAGATTTTTGAGAGAATATAGAGTTCCTTGTAAATAAAATTCCTATTAGGGTTTTGTAAAACTATAAATACCCGATGTAATTCAGAATTTTGTAATGCTGAATGCCTTTTGATTATTAGAGAGTAAAGTAGAGATTCAAGTTTAGTTTTTATACTCTTTTGTAGAAATCAATAAAAGAATTTTTTTCTTTATTCATGGCTATGATGAGTATAAGAAATTTTTGCATTGGTTCAGATGAGATAATAAACCCTAGGTAATTTACTAGTATGTGATTTTTATGCTTAATACTTTTAATTGGATTATGTAAAGTTGATATATTTGATTCCCTATTATCTTTGAGAGTATTAGGATATGATTTTGAGTCTTTAATGTTTTATTGTTTAACGATATATTCATTGCTTTGTTTTTGATATGCTATAAAATCTTTAGGTATGGTGTATACTTAGACTTTGAATGTTTATTTTTGTTATTCATATTGTATACTTAGATAAATTCAAAACACATATAGGATTAACTGGGGGAAGTTATTCAAAGTGTCAATATTGCAACTTTATTAGATTTTTTATTTTATTAATTTATTTTTCGATTGTAGGAAGGCCTTGTAATCTATGCAACTGACGTAAAAAAAGCATAACACATCCAATAAATTATTTTATGGGAGAGTTAAATCTATCTAGCCAATAATTTTATTTCAAGTAAATTTACATCCTCTTTAGTTTAGTTTTAGGTTTAGTTAATAAAAAACCAATTTTTTTGAAGGGGGTAAACGACGAGCAAAATGCCCTCCATGTAAATAAAAACCTAATTTTATTTTCGCTAGTTCTGTAATTTATTCTTTTTAATGTCACATAATAATCAAAACAATCTTGCACTTTGGAGTATATGATTTAGATCTCAGTCAAGGTTTTTGTACCGTTATCAGGGATTGATACTATTATGTTACACTTTATACAAATTACTATTCGGATGTCATTAATTTTTGAGATTCTGTATTTACATAACCAGTTGGAGGAGAACTTCAAACAACAGAGTTATTTGATCGTATTCAAATCCATAAATACTTCCAATCCACCAAATACCTCACATCCTGAGCACTAGTAATAATAATAATAACAACATGAATAATAATATAATAATGGATTTTGATATAACAGTAGAAATGACAATAATAGCCATCGTGGAGGCAATAGAAGATCTTTACGAGATTATCTATACCTGATAGGACAACCCAACCTTCATGCATAACATTTTCATTGAAAATGGGACACATCGAGATTAAATCTGGTGCAGTTCAACTTTTGTCTAAATTCCATGGGGTGGATTTAGAGAGTCCATCCTTGCACCTTCGAGAATTTGAAGAATTTTGTTCTATTAATCTTCAAAATATTATTGTAGAGCAACTTTAATTTAAGCTCTTTCCACTTTCCTTTTATGATAAAGCAAAGACATGGTTACATTTTTTGCGTCCCAATTCAATAGAAAGATGGGATAGAAAGCAAAAAAAGTTCTTAAAGAAATTATTTCCTTTACATCAAAAAAATTATATATAAAAACAAATTCTCAGCTTTCGTTAGAAAGAAGATAAAACATTGTTCGAGTGTTGGAATATATTTAAAGATTTGCTACTTTTATGCCCATATCACGGTTTTGAGATATGAAGGACTGTAAAGACCTTCTATCAAGAGCTAAATACTGCAACCAGGCAATCTGTAGAAATTATGTGCAACGGTGAATTTTTTTTAGCAAAGATTCTGAGGAAGTATGGGATGATCTTGATTCACTTGCTGAAAATTCACACGCCTGGAAAATTGAGGATATTTTGGATAGATACCAATTAATAGAGAAACCTCAGAATAAAGTAGACTTAGTAAATTGGAGGAAATCGAAGTTATAGCTGCATGATTAATATCTATTACTAAGAAATTTAAAGATTTTCTTACAAAGAAAACTGAAACAGTTAAGGCAATATAAGAAGTTTTGAAAGTTTGTGATATTTACGAATTACAAGGACACGTGGCTCGCGAATATCCAACACTTCCTACTTGTAAGGAAGTACTAAATGAACAAGTCAATGCCTTTAATACTGTTCCTCAACTAGCAAACAATTCATATTCACCAACGTATAATTCTAATCGGAGAAACAACCTAAATTTTCTATAGAAGCAGAATTCTCAACAATAATTCCATATCAAAATAAGCCACTCACTAATCCATCACAATAATATGTCCAATTTTCTAATCAAATTTCAATGTATCAACCACCAACGAGAAATTTTGAGGATAATTTTTTTGCTGATACAATAGAGAATGGATTAAATGATCGAACGCAACAGTAATTTATTCAGTCACAGTAAATGATCCATAGTCAGAATGCAAAAATATTCAGTGATATCCAATTACAGATAACCCACCTTAGTTTCGCATTGCAAACGAAGGAAAATGGTAATTTATCATCTCAACCAGAGGCCAGCACTTCAACATCTTATGCTGATATTTTTAAAATTTTCAAACAAGTATAAATTAACATACTTTTGTTGGTGGTGATAAAAAAAATTCCCTCATATGCAAAATTCTTAAAGTGACTTATGTACCATCAAAAGACGTTACAATGTACAGATGAAAACAATTATCACAAAACATGTAAGTGCATTATTCTATTCTGAAATGCGTCTTAAATACAAAGATTCTGATCGTCCCACTATTTCATGTGTGATAGGTCAATATAATATATAAAAGGCTTTACTAGATTTGGAGGTTAGAGTAAATCTCTTACCATATTCTGTTTATAAGCACCTAGATCTAGGAGAACTTAAAGCTATACCGGTCACACTATAATTAGCCGACATATCAGAAAGGTATCCTAAGGGCATTGTGAAAAATATTTTAGTTAGTGCAGATTGAAAACTTTTATTTTCTAGTGGATTTTATAGTTATCGACACAACACCTTTAAAGAATTCACGTCTTCATATACTTGTTATCCTCGGACGTCCATTTTCATCTATGACTAATATGGTTATAAATTGTGAAAATGGTATGATGAAGTTTTCATTTAGAAATATGACCCTTGAATTTAATGTTTTTTTTGCAAACAACCAAATATTAATCATGATGAATTGTAAGACATTAATTATACTGAACAAATCCATGCATAAGGAGATATCATATTATTGTGCATGTGTGACCCTTTGGAGTTAGATTAACACTGAATGATGATATCCTTGATTATCCAAGCTCTGATATTTGAGCTAAAACCACCACATGAAAATCTTAAATATGCATTTTTGGAATCTAAGAAAACTTTTCCAGTGGTCATCATGGCACACCTTGATGCGAATATGGAAGAGTGACTACTATCAAGATTATGAAAGTATAAGGGAGCCCTTGAATGGAGTATGTCGATATCAAAGGTATGAACTCCCTTATTTGTACACATCCTATTACTTTGGAGGATGGATCCAAGCTATTAGGCGAATGCAACGAAGGTTTAACCCTACTTTGAAGGAAGTGATTAAAGTTGAAGTGTTGAAACTGACTGCGATTTAAATCGTACACTCCTAAGTGGAAAAAATCGACAAGTAGTAGAAGGATAGTAACCCAAGATCATTCTCTCGAGAATTATTTTCCTTTTGTGTGATACTAAGAATAAATTACGGAACTAAAAAAAATAAAAATTAAATTTTTATTAACTAAAAAGTAAGACTAAATTAACGAGAATATAAATTTACTTTAATTAAAATTGTTGGTCAAATGGATATAACTGTCCCATAGGATAATTTACTGGATATATTTATAATTTTTATATCTAAGTTGCATTGATCAAATGGTCTTCCAACCAAAAAATAAATCAATGAGACACAAAATATATAAAATTGCAAACCTGATACTGTGAATAACTTCTTCTAATTAATCCTATATGAATTTTAAGTTTATCTAAGCATGCAATATGAATTCAAAGTCTAACTATACACCGTACCAAAGAGTGTATAGTATATCAAAAACTAAGTAACAATTATATGATCAAATAATAAAATATCAAAAACTCAAAATCATATCTGAATCCTTCAAAGATAATAGAGAATCAAAGATATCAATTTCACGTATATAAATTAAAATCAATAAGCACATAAATCACATACTAGTAAATCACCGAGCATTTATTATTCCATCAAAACCAACTCAAGAATTTAACAACTCATACTAATCATAACCATGAATAAAGAGAAAAAAATTCTTTAATTAATTTCTATGAACGAGGACAAAAACTAAATTTTGAATCTAAAAACTATTCAATATTTTAAAAGCTCTCTCTTAAACATTACAAAATATGAGTTATATTGGCTTTTTATAGCCATTCAAAACCCAAATAGAAATTTGATTAATAAAAATATTTTTTCATTAATTTCTTGTATTAATCAACAAAATTAGATTATACTTGCATAAAACCATGTAATGCTCCTGTTTTTCAGCTACTTCCCAAAATAAAGGATACTATTTTAAATTTGCACTACATTACGCGACAGTCACAGGATTTTGGAATAACTGTAACTACTGCCATAATTAGATGAATAAATAACACATCTGAAACTGAAGAGATTTTATTTATACAAAGAGTTGATTACATAAAATGGCACACTGGTTTGAATATGAACACAAAATAGTGAAACAGTACCCAGACAAAACATGTAACAAAGAATAACGACTTACTAATAAAACAAGATAGCCTAGTGGATAGGGTATATGCCTATGTAACAAACATAGAAAGATGTAGTAAGTAAAGAAAAATCTGATCATGGTGTCAATCTACTGACGTCGTCAGCGATAGACATGGATAATAGGTGGCCTCCCGGATTGATGCTGATGTGAACCTGGTCTAGGCCTAGTGATAACATAACACCTAGATCTACTAAGGACTTGCATCCAGGGTAAAGATGGAATAAAACGAATAGGGTGTCTGCAGCGAATTGCCTCTACTAATCTCTGTATGTCTAGATTAGTCTGGTTGGGCTCTACCTCTTGAAGCATGTCAGACTAGGCAATGACACCTATATCATGTTGACTAAGGGTATGTCCAACTTGCCCTTATTAGTAAAAGTCCAAGTATACTTTTAGAAAATATATCTAAAAATTATGATACTACTAAGATTATTTCTTTTCCTACTTCCACTTCTCCCAAAATACCTCTTCTCATGGGCAACTTAGATTCTATTAGTCTTAAAGATTAGCTTTCACCAATAAATTCAAAGTCTAAGGGCAGGAATCTAAAATATCATTTCTGCAATCTATCACTGATGGAAGGTACTCAACTATTCTATGCCTAGGATACATCATATCCCCTTCCATTCATAATTAGCTAGTTGGCATAAAATTCTTTATCATTAATTTTTAAGGGACATTGGCAGAATACTAGATCGATATTGTTCTGTGATGGTATAGATAGGGATAATAGAGAATTCAAAATAGATAAAATAATTACACTTTTCAAGCGTAATCACACCCATGAACTTGAGTTTTGATAGTATCCAGAAAATTTATAGACTAAGAAAATAAACTAAAGACCTAACTAAAACAAAAAATAAATACTAACTTAATTTTGTAAAAATCACGATTACACTTAGCACGTCAACAAGCCGTTTAACCCCTAAACTACCCTAGTGGACTAGTGTTGTCTTGTGAGAATTTCCAGTGATATTACCCATAAACATCAAGAAATGCTTGAGTTCATGAAATAAATAAAAATGAAAAATAAGGTTAAGTGTAAAGAAACAGAAAAATGGTAGTATCCTATTAACTATCTATATTATTATTTTTTATTTTCATTTCTTTTCCATATCAAGCTCAATTAGAGATACATACACTGATATTTATGAAAATATCAATCTTAATAAATCACTTATAATCTAATACACATGTATCCATCATGATCATTTAAATCATATCGTAGATATTTTCTTACTTTCAATTATCCTCTCCTTTGCACTTTTGTGAGTGCGTATATAAGCCTTGTCAAGTTTCACACACTAATCAAACTTATAGGATATATATATATATATATATATATATATATATATATATATATATATATATATATATATATATATATATATATATATATATGTATATGTGTATATCTATATATGTGTGTATATATATATATATATATATATATATATATATATATATATATATATATATATATATATATATATTTCATAGACACTTACCTTTCATATGAACATTCATACTTACCGAGACACAAATACCCAAATACCCAGTTACTTAGCTCATGTCTATAATAAAGTTTCATAAGTATCATTCATGTGAATATGCATGCTTACCGAGGTGCGCGAACCCAACTACTTAACACTTTATTTCTCTTATTTATTTACTATATATGGCTTTTTTAAATTCTGAAGTATATTGCATTAATACCACCAGGTTCACTTCTTATATATATATATATATATATATATATATATATATATATATATATATATATATATATATATATATATATATATATATACATATAATGAATAGACCTTCCTTTTAAGTTTTCTCTTTGTTATCAACTCCTCATGACTGATTATGTTTACAGAGTATATACTTGATTCTAATTTTAAGTATCCATATATCTTGTTGTCTGATTTAAAATCTCAATTAAGATTGCATAAGAATTGCTATCATATAAGTATCAAAAGTAAGATATCAATGTTATAAATATGCAATGTAAATTACTTCTAATCTTACTTTTTTACTTCAAAGAAACAAAAAAATTTTGAAATTTTTTTATTTTAGTTATGTTACAGTAGAGTATAATGTATTTATCTTATCTCCAACTTAAATTATGCAATGTTCTTAGTGCATCAAGAATATAATAACTATAAAACTAAAAAACAATATAAGAGGTTAAGATTAGAAAACATATGGCTTTGTCGGTTCTCTAAAAGAACTCACTCCCTTTAGTAGTCAATATCAATGATGCCTATGATGAAGACCTTCTTGTTTCTTGCATCCTTAATACCGGCAGAATCCTGTGGTTCCCTAACTCATCCTTTTGTCTTCATCTGCAGAAATAGAGGCATTCTCACTAGCTATTCGTCTGAATACTTTGGTGATATGTTGATATTGACGTTATTGATGATGCTTGGTTCAGACTTGCTATTCTTCGATGACTTGCAACCTTTCTTCGAATATGTCTATCATCCTTATGATTGACTTGTTTAGCATTTAGAGTGTTATCTCTTCTAGTCAGACTACCGCATTTATTACATCTCCTTGTTCTTTCCCTTGATCTCCACTTTCCTGATCTTGTTCTCTATGACTGACAAGTGAGGTAGTAGTGTGTTATTGCTCTTGTTGTACAGTTGTTCCTGCTAGGCATGTCGAGAGCTCATGCTTGTTCAGACGGTTGTATCCGTAAATGGTTACATGAGTTTCTCAAATGTCTCATCTTGAGACGGGTGGACTTCATTGTTCATACAAATTTTTGTTATCAAAGATGCCAGAACTAAATGGAACTTTGCCAATCTCAGATGCTGGTACACTCATGGCCTTGACCCATGCATTAAACTATTATAAAGTACATGATAGATGCGACATCAAACCGGTGCCTTTGTAAGATCATATTTAATAACATCATGTACCAAGGATATAATTTCGTTGTTGCGAAGGATGGTAGAATGTTATATTTAATAAAAAGGATTACCAAAACGTACTCCATTCTCACATAGCCTACTTTCAAGCAGCTCACATTGAAAGCAACATTGCTGAGATTTTTGCAAAGTTATTTGAATTGGTGAGAGCTGCTTGGTATCTCATTCACAATATCCACAAAAGATGGGTGCTCCTCAGGCACATCAGGTACAAGAATTGCCCTCAATTTTTTTTTTCTCTTGAATGCCACTTCTCTATCACTTACTATGGAGTATCTATGTTGATCTCCATGTGCCGATTGCCGATTAGTGTATAATTCATGCATGATCTCATTGCATGCCGGTATGTGTGTATAACTTGTATATGCTTCTAATTCTACAGCCTGTATCTGTGCTTTGAAGGCAAGGTTCTCTTGTATCTTTGACTAATCAATTGCACATTCGGGCCAAAGCTTAAAGTTTTCATACTTAACCAAAATTTTCTTATTTGCTTTTGCAGCTTTTGGCCTTTGTGGAGTGAATGTGAACTAAATCATATACTCCCAAATATAAGAGATTGACAAGTAGTATAAGGTTAGCAATCAAGATCGTTCTCTTAAGGATCGTTTTGTTATTGTGTAACACTAAGAATATATTATATAACTAAAAAGAAAATAAAGATTGGATTTTTATTAACCAAAAACTAAAATTAAAGATGTAAATTTATTTTAATTAAATTTTTTGTTTAGATAGATATAACTCCTCATAGGATAATTTACTGGATGTATTTATATTTTTTTTTATTTCAATTGCATAGATCATATGGTCTTCCTACAACCAAAAAGTAAATTAACGAAGTACAAAATATATTAAGTTGTAAACTTGATATTTTGAATAATTTCTCCCATTTAATCCTATATGAATTTTGAGTTTATCTAAACATGCAATATGAATAATGAAAATAAATATTCAAAATCTAAATATACACCATACTTAATGAGTCTACGGTATATAAAAAACTAAGTAATAAATATATTGTTAAATAATAAAATATCAAAGACTAAAAATTATATTTAAATTCCTTAAAAGATAACAGAGAATCAAGGATACCAATTTCACATAAAACAATTAAAATCAATAAGCATATCAAAGTATATACCAGTAAATCACCTAGGATTTGTTATTCAATTTGAACCAGCTCAAGAATTTAGCCACTCATACTCATCATAACGATGAATAAAGAAAAAAAATTTCTTTTATTGATTTCTATGAACAAGTATAAAAACTAAATCTTGAATCTAAAAACTTTCTAACAATTAAAAGATATTCATAAACATTACAAAATCTCAGTTAAATTGGCTATTTATAAACTTACAAAATCCAAATAGGGCTTCTATTTACAAGGAAACTTCAAATTCTCTTAAAAATCATCAAGAAATCCAAACTGTGGTTGCTCCCTAC
Source organism: Dracaena cambodiana (assembly GCA_036321105.1). Lineage (NCBI taxonomy): Eukaryota > Viridiplantae > Streptophyta > Magnoliopsida > Asparagales > Asparagaceae > Dracaena > Dracaena cambodiana. The sequence continues at coordinate 13,495,067 of JAYEPQ010000019.1, forward strand.
GACAGGTCTTTCAGCAGCAACCCTTACGTTCAACTTCCAGTCGACCACTGTAGACAACTATCTAATGATTGTCGGTAGTCAGTCCTGTAATTTCACAAATCTGAACTGATATTTGAGATACATTTCAATACTTTCATTTTGCTTGCATATAAAACAAAAATATGAGAAAACACTAGAAAAACATCATAGTGAGGAATTTGATTAATAAAAATAATTTTCCATAAATTCCCTGTATTAACCACCAAAATTGGATTACGCTTATATAAAATAAACTAAAATAATTATACTTTTAATGCTTAATCACACTCCCAACTTGAGTTTCGTTAGTTCTTAGTAAATCTATAAACTAAGGAAAATAAATTAAAGACCTGACTAAAAAGAAAAATAAATTCTAACTCACTTTCGTCACGAGTGCACTTAGCACGTGTAACATGCCTTTAAGCCCCTAGGTTGCCCTATTAGACAAGTGTTCTCTCATGAGGATTTCAAGTAATGTTACCCACAAACATCAAGAAGTGTTTGTGATAAGAAAATAAAAAAAATTAAAAATAAGGATAAATGTAAAATAAAGAAAATAAAAATGTTAGTATCCTATTATCTATTTATACTATATATATATTTTACTTCTTTTCACTTCTTTTCCATATCAAACTCAATTAGAGATACATACACAAATATTTATGAAAACGTCACTATTAATTAATCAGTATAATTTAATACCCTTTTGTATCTATCTTGATCATTTAAATCATATCATATATATACTTTTACTTTCAATTGCTCTCTCTCCTATGCACTCTTATGAGCGTGTATATAAACCTTGCCAAGTTTCAAACTTCAACCAAACTTATAGAAACCCATTTCATATACATACATATACATACATATATATATATATATATATATATATATATATATATATATATATATATATATATATATATATATATTCTTTTTTTTTCATAGACACTTACCTTTCATCTGAACATTCATGATTATCGAGGCACAAATGCCTAGTTACTCAGCTCATGACTATAAAAGTTCATAAGTATCATTCGTGTGATAATGCAGGCTTACCGAGGTACAGAGACCCAACTACTTATCACTTACTTTCTCTTATTTATTTACTATATATGTTACACACACACACACATATTTTATACACACACACACATATAAATATGTATATATTTATATATGTATGTATGTATGTATGTATGTATGTATGTATGTATGTATATATATATATATATATATATATATATATATATATATATATATATATATATATATATATATATATATATATATATATATATATATATATATATATATATATATATGTATGTATATATGAATGAATGAATGATAGGACTTCCTTTTAAGTTTTCTCTTTGTCATCAACTCATCATGACTCATTGTATAAGTGTTCATAGTGCATATTGGATTTTAATCTTAAGAGTGTGTGTGTGTGTGTGTGTGTGTGTATATATATATATATATATATATATTTAAGGATTTAAAATCTCAATGAAGACTACATATGAATTATTATCATATAAATATTAAAATTAAGATATCAATCTCATAAACATACAATGTAAAGTACTTCTAATCTTACTTTAAAGAAAGAAATTATTTTTTTAAACTATGTTTGTTAGTTATGATATAGTATAATGTATCTATCTCACTTCCAACTTAAATTATGCAATGTCCTCATTGCATCAAGAATATAACTATGAAAATAATATACTAAAAAAATAATATAAGAGGTTAAGGTTAGAATACACCTAACTTTGTTGGTTCTCAAAAAAATACTAACTCCTTTTTATAGTCGATATCAATGACATCTCTGTTGAAGACCTTCTGTCACTTGCACCTTTGATACCGACAGAACCCTGTGGTCCCTCGCTCGCCTCTTCGTTTCATCTACAGAAACAGGGGCACTCTCACCAGCCATTCATCTGAATACCCTGGTGAGAAGCCGATAGTGACGTTGACGATGCTCGGTTCAGACTCGCCATTCTTTGATGACTTGCAGCCTTGTAGTGAATACTTCTTTCATCCTTATGATTGACTCATTTAGTATATGGAGTGTTACTTCTTCTTGTCGGGCCATTGCAGCTGTTGCATCTCCTTGTTCTTGCCCTTACGTTCCTGATTTTGTTCTCTGAAACGGGCAAGTGGGGCAGCAGCATGTTGCTGCTCTTGTTATACCTACTGTTCCTACTGAGCGTGTCGAGCACTCAAATTTCATCACATGATTGTATCCGTAAATGGTTGCATGATAGGTTCAAATGTGTCATATCATGATGGATGGACTCCATTGTTCATGCAGATCTCTGTTATCAGAGTTGGCCGAACCAAGTGTGGTTTTGCCAATCTCAGATGCTGGATACCTTCATGGACTTGACCCATGCATACTATCATGAAGTACATGATAGATATGACATCGAACATTCACCTTTCAAAAATCATGTTTAATAACACCTCGTTGCTTGAATATAGTTCCGCTATTGCGGAGAATGGTAGAATGTTATATTAAATAAAAAAAATATGCAACCCCTGAGAAACATTAAAGAACTGGGAGGCTTACAAAGGCGTCTAGCATACATTAGCCATTTTATTGCTAACTTATTGGAAAAATGTCAGCCACTCTCCAAATTAATGAAGAAAGACGTGTCTTTTGCATGGGATACAGAATGCCAGAAAGCTTTCAAGGATATCAAACAATATTTGACCAATTCACCAGTGCTAGCGGGCAGACTGTTTCTCCTCTATGTTAGAGTGATGGACCATACTCTAGGAGCTTTACTAGCTCAAACTAATGAGAAAGGGCATGAGCAGGCAATTTGCTATTATCTCAGTCGAACAATGATCGGTGCTGAACATAGGTACACTCCAATAGAAAAAGAGTGCATGGTTTTAGTCTTTTGTCATTCAGAAGATGAGACACTACCTGGTGGGACAAACTACCCATGTAATATTCATAGTAATTCCTCTGAAAATATTAAATACACAACCAGGTTCATTGAACTCAAGGCTAGATAAATGGGCAATGTTACTGTTACAATATGACATGAAGTTTGTGTCTCAAAAGACAGTGAAAGGACAAGGTATAACAGATTTTCTGGTTGATCATTCAGTACCTAAAAATTCCAAGTTGTACGAAACTATCCCAACTAAAGTGATAACATCAAACTCTGCTTCATAAGATGGAGTCTAGCAAATGTTCTTCGATGATGACATGAGAATGGGACCGTAAGGAAGAGTCATTGTTGGAGCATGAATAGTCTTTATATCTCCTAAAAATGACATCTTTCCTTATGCATATTTGCTGACAGAGCTGCTCTCAAACAACATAGCCGAATATAATGTTCTCATTAGATGATTGCAAATAGCCAAAGAAATGGGGTAAAATACCTTGAAGTCTATGGTGACTCAAAGTTAGTGATCAGTCAAGTTAAAAGTGAACACGACGTGAGGAATAGAGACCTAACTTCATATCATCGAGCCACAATATCCTTAGCAAAGTTATTCCAAGGATTCTTTATTGACTACGTACCCCGAGGAAATAATACACATGCAAATGCTTTGGTGTCTTTAGCCGCTACCTTAGTGTTGCAACCCAAGATAGAACAAAAAATATCATTTGCTAGTCGAAATTTATTCCACCCAAAACAAGCCATGGAAATTAATAAAGGTGGCAGGCTATGCTTATAAAGTAAAGAAGCTTGTGAAACTTCATCAAACTTAGAACCTAGGATTGGAGTTTTCCTTTTAGAGATTTGCGCTTTACGATATTCTCCCCGAAGACCAAAAAAAGCTACTTTCATTAAAAGAAGAGCAAGTTGCTATTTCTATAACATGGCTATCAGACAACTATATTGAAGGTCGTATGATGGGATCTTGCTCAGATGCTTATCTCGTTAAGCAGCACAGGTGGTGTTACGAGAAGCCAATGATGACATATGTAGAGCCCACCAACCTGGACCCAAATTTTGTGACTGATTATCAGAAATGGGTTATTATTGGCTGAAAAATGGTGATAGATGCTATGGACTACGCCAAGCGATGTTATGTGTGTCAGATTCATGTTGATTAAATTCATAAACCATAAGAATACTTACATCCTACGGTCGCATTATTTAAAACATGGGGGTATTGATGTAGTTGGTCCTATTTTCCCTCCTTCGTTAAAAGGTCATCGGTATATCCTCGCATCAGCGATTACTTCTCTAAATTGTCATAAGCCATAACATAGAAAGAAGAAAAAGCCTCTGACATGGTTAAATTCATAAAACACCACATTATTTACTGGTTTGGCATGCCACAAAGGATAATCCATGACAAGGGACCATAATTTGTAAGCCAAGTATTTTGTAAGTTATGCAACAAATTCAAAATCAAAAGTGTCACATCAATAGCTTACAACCCTGCTGCAAACGGTTTAACAGAAACATTCAATAAAACGATGATCAAAATATTAAAGAAACTCGTTCAGAAAAATAAACGAGATTGGTATAAAAAATTGGGTGAGTGTTTATCGGCACATCACACAACTGTGCGGACTCCCACAAATACAACTCCAGTCTCTTTGGTGTATAGCTGTGAAGCAGTCTTGCCTTTGGAAATCCAAATACTATCGTTCGTAAGGTCTTGGCATTGGACATGACTACCAAGGATAACCACAAATTGTGCCTTCAGGAGTTAGAAACATTTGATGAGAAAAGACTTCAAGCTCAACAATGCATCAAACTTTACCAAGCTAGAATCTCAAAGCTTTCAACAAAAAAAGTTAAATAACGAGTATTTAAATAAGAAACTTAGTCTTGGCAATAGGAGGTCCTATGATAGTTACCCACAAATGCAATTTTAATCGAAGTGGCGTGGTGGAATCCGTCTAATTCAATGGAGCTTACAGATTAGCCTGATCTGATGGTTAAATTCTATGTTGCCCATAAATGAAAAATTTCTCAAGAAGTATTACCCTTAGAATTATGCTGGTTTGGATTCGTAAATCAACATTTCAGTACTGAACAACAAAAAATATGCACCAATCATGTAAATGAATAAAACTCTTTTATTAATCTTTTTCTTATGAGTATTACATCTAAAATTCAAGTTACAATTGTTGCTTTAAGCATTACAATAAAGTCATGTGTTCTATGCGTCACAATGAATCTATGATTCGAATGGTTTAACGCAAGTCATACCAAAAAAAAAAGATTCAAGGAGTTCAAGCAGATTGTGGATTCGATAAGAATTACAGTGTGAACTTGAAAGCGAACCACTACCTTGTAGGAGTTATTCTAGGGAGAGCCTCAACACACACTCCAAAATGCTTGACTTTCAGTAGGACGCCATGGCATTTTGAAAGGATGCCATGCTGCCCAAGGAGCCTGTGGGGGTGCCCATGGAAGTCTAGCAATAGGAGCTCTAGCTAAGACGCAATGGCATTTGAAAACCATCGCACACTTTGTAGCCCAGTGTAGCTGGAGGACTCATTACGGAAAGGTTGCAGTTACAACCTAATAATGCTGCCGTGAACATGGAAATTGGCTAGAAACGCGATCTTCCTACCTAGCCACGCCATGACAACACTTTTGGCTGGTCCACACATTAGAAAGAAACTCATCACTCCCTGATGATCTAAAGCTTGAGGTTGCACTACAAAACCGAAAGTGCACAAATGTTAGAGAAGATAAAAAAAATGAAGGGGAAGAAAAGTAAAAAAAAAAAAAAGAAGAAAAAAAATACAAATGTAGCCATGAAAACTTTACCCTAGTGGTACAAGTGTGGAACTTGATCCGCTGATCTTTGTTCGTCGTTGAGAGTTTAATCTCTTCATCATCAGTTAGAGGGTCCATAGAGATGGAACTACCCCATCAGAGGGCCCAAGAATAGCTCAATCTAAGTTCACATACAATAGTTATTACCATTATACTGAAGTACTGTTGAATGAAATATCCGGTCCAGTGGGCTGCGGGTGTGATGAAGCTAGTTTTAGTTTTTGGCCTTGAAAAATAGTATTTTGAGCATCTAATCTGAACCATTGGTTTCTAATAACTATGGATTAGATTAGGATTAAAAATCTTGAGATTAGTTTGTGTTGGATTAGGATTATATATTTGGTACTAAGTTTGAGTAGGAGTAGAATTGTATTTGTGTTATAAATACCCCTTGAATCCTTGTTAGGGATGGCAATGGATGCGTCCACGGGCCAAATTTTAACCCTCTCTATACAAAATTTTGAATTAAAAAATAAAATTTTATTTTTAATTCAAAATTTTATATAGGACGGGTCAAAATGTGGCCTGTGGACATGTCCATTACCATCTCTAATCCTTGTAAGTAGTTATAATTTTGTGCACGTTGTGATTAATAAAGATTAGGGTTTTGTCGAAGGGGTGACGGTGGCCATACCAAACTCTAGAGATAATTCCATTGAGTTCAATGCTTTCTAGTGAGTAGAGATATTTTCTTTGCTTTTTAGATACATTTAATCATTTTCTAATGTACTTCTTTAATTGCTTTGGCAAACAGGATTTTTATTTGTTTTCATAAGTAAAAATAGAATCTTATTAATTAGGAGTATGAGTAACTAATCCACTTAGTTTTAGGATGTAGATGAAATTAGGGATCAATCTCATATTAATCTTTTTGTGTTCTTTCTAAAATAAAAACAAAAAAGATAGGATTTCTCTATAAAACAATAATAATACAAGAACTAGTAGATTAAAATTTTGATAGGTTATGCTTAATTTAAGTATTTTGATAGTCTATACTTAGTTAGGGTTTGGAGTTGTTGGTTTTTATTTGTTTTGTTGAATTAATTTAATAATTTATATTTTTATGAAAAATAATTTCTTTGATAGATTATACTTGCCCATAACTTGATAGTCCATACTTAGAATGTTTTAAGTAGAAATTAAATTAAAAGATTAGCTTTTTATGGAAAAAAGAAGATGAAATAGATAATATTTAACTATGAACTAACGGATTCCATATCCTAAACTAATTTGAATAACAAAACATTAACTAAGAACCCATAGTTAGCTCGTTAGAATAATAGGATTAGTAAGATAGCAAAATACCTTAGATTCTCGTGGGAATGGCCTATTTGTATTACAACTGATACTGTACATTTGCAGTAGATTTATTACATATAGTTTTTGGCGCCATTGCCAGGGATCAACAGTATTTTCTTACCTTTTCTAATGTCTTACGGGTTAATAGTATGTGTTGAGTGTGCAGGGACCTAAAAATACAAATATAGGAAGCTAAAGGAACCAGAGTAATATATGCTAATCACCGTAAAAACCAAGGTGTCAAACTCTTTAATTTTGCCGCTAACAGCACTAATAGTCTCCATTTAGCAGCAAAAATTTTAGAACTTTGTCCCATTTTTTTTTCTTGTTTTGTGTTTTTAGTCTCTAGTTCAAAAAAAATATAAAAAATAAACAAAACTTATCGACTTTTTCTTTTTCTTTTCCATCTCTTTCCCCCTCCACCTTTTCAAAAAATCCAAAAGAAAAATATTTCAAAATCAATTTTCTGTATCTGGATGTCATCATTGTCATGATCTATATCATAATTATCATCAGTATTCATGAATAAGAAGTTCGTTAGGACTAGGTCATGATCAAATTCACACCACATATCATGAACCTACGAGTACTTCCTATATACAAAATTATAATAGTAAATGGTTGAATTATTCTAATCAAGAGTCGTATCAAGAGAGTCCTCCAGCTGATCCTTTCTTCATAGACTATTCATCTCTATATTCTAAATTCAATCATAAACAAGATATTCAATTGAACATATTAGATAAAAGATAAAAAAGATTAGAAGCGAGGTTTGCATGTCATGAGAATTTTCCTATAACTACTTCATAAATGTCATCAAATATATACTTAGATCCAATATCAAATTTTACTTATGATTGTGAGATGCAATCATTCGAGAAAAATAAGAAAACTTACAATCATGAGACTGAGAAGTGAGCACAAAGAATGGAGGAAGGTATGTAAACTTTGCTAAAATTATTCTCTCAAACTACATCTTATATGGAAGATTTTCTTAAAATAATTTCTCATACTAAAATTTTTGAATATCAATCATCTAATTGTTTGAACATATCTAACTCTAATGAGCAACCACTTCCGTTATTTTTTGAAGTAGATATGATTAAAAATTAGCCAAATAATTTTGTGTGGGATGAGTCTATACATCAACATTATGATCAACCTTATTTAGATCATTGTGAAAATAATTATAAAAAAGCTGGTGATAAAGAAAAAAATTTACTTGGTAATTTACCTCATGATGAGCTTGTTAGTGACATATTACCTTTTGATTCTTTTGATGAAAATTATGAAGAAATTATCAAGAAAATTTTTTATTCTTACATAATAACTTGATTAATGATAAGTCCACTAGTATGGCATTTTCTTTTGAGAAGTTTGATAACAACATTGAAGAAAATTTGCATGACGAGTCCAAAACACTAGAAGAATGGAATGAAGCCCAAAAGAAAGAGCTCTTGATACCTAATAATTTGAAAGAGCGATCTAAAATTGAGCTAATGATTCTGTCATACCAAAGTGAGTATATTGTTTTACATGTTGATAAAACTAAAATACTTACTAACATGAAAGCTGCTCGTAGGTGGAATATGGATAATAAATGAATAATTTTCAACTTTAAAATTTCACTATTGAATTAAAAAAGGACATGTATAAATTGAGAAAAATAAAAAACACGATGGAGAGATTAAATGCAAAAGTGGCAAAAAAAATTAAGTTCATCCATATCAAAATATAAAAAGCTACACTATGAAAATGGGAAGCGATAAAGAGGTCATAACTGCTCTAAATTTTCTAATACATGTATAATATTTGTATAATAATTTTCTTATTTATTTAACCACAATTGATAAGGGCATACATGAGTTTAGATGTGGGGGAGTGGGTTAGGAGATTTTTTTTGTGTTTTCCTTGGTTTTTAATTTTATTTTTAGTTTTTTTTGGTTTCGTTATTTTTCTCATTGTGTAGTTTTTAGGGTATAAAAAAATTTTGAAAAAAAAAATCTGAAAGTAAAGAAAAAATTATTTTATGCAATAAATCAAACTAATTACAAATAAGAGAATAAATTTAGATTTGACATTTGATAGGAGAGTAGATTGGATAAAACACTTAAAATTTTATGAAAAAATTAAAATCTAAAAAATAAATACCGCTAATTGTAATTTTGAGATAAGTATACATCTATTTTTTATTTTACAAAAGTTTATTAGGTTAAGGACAAAGATAATAACAATTGAGTAGACTTTTCTCTCTAAAAGAAGGAAAAAAGAATAAAGAGGTGAGCTAAGTATTTATAGCAATGATTCTTTAGAAATGAAAAAAATAATTTTTTTGAGAATTACTAAGTTGTTGGGTATTTGCACCTAAGTAAGCGTGAATATTCATATGAACGGTATTTTTGAGAGATAGAGTATAATCCGAGTATTCAAGTAATTGGGCCTAAGCAAGCATGGCTATTCGCATGAAAGGTGAAGTATTCACAAAAAAGAGAAAAAAGATAAAAAGAAAAAATTAAGAGAAAAGATGAATCATGAGTTAGAGTTAGAGTTCCAAACCGAAGTAAACTCTCACACGTGCACGTAGATGTATAGGAGTTAATAAATTTTTTATTAGTAGGTATTGAAAGATAGGATTTGAAATTTTGATTAAAATGACAAGTGTATTTGATATGAAGTTTGGCTTAAAAATTGATAATCTAAATGCATTCTTGAGTTTGTATATTAGTGTGATTAATTGTAGAAAATATGAAAAAGATTTTCTTTCTTATTTATAAATATTTTATTTATCTTAATTTTTTGGTTATCATTATTTTTTTAATTTCTTAATCTATCTTCTTCATTATGTTTGTGGGTAATATCGCTGGAAATCCTCAGGAGATACAACTCGTCCACTAAAATAATCTAGGGGTTTAATGACTTATTGTATGTGCTAAGTATAACTGCGATTCCTGCCTAAGTGTGTTAGGGTTTTTCTTTCTCTTTTTAGATTTAGGTTTTGCTCGAGAACAAAAGATAGATGTGGGGGTGTTATGAGTATTATATTTTTCATATTTCCTTCCATATTATATCTATTTTTATATAGTTATAATTGCTATTCGAGTATATTTAGTTTGTTTTTATAGGTAACACAGGATTTGTAAAGAAAAAGAAGAAGAAGAAGCAAATTTGTCAAGAATATAAGCAAATAAAGTCAATTAAAGTGAAGACAGAAACTCAAGTGCAGCAACAACTATTTCAATAGCATTTTTGCCCAAGATAAAACTTGAACTAGAAATATTTATGTTGGAGAAATTTGCATATTTCGGAATTATCATCAAAATGAGTCCAAGAATAGCTCAATTCGAGTTAACATGCAAAAGTTGTTACCATTATACTGAAGTGCTGCAGAATGGAATATTCGGTCCAGCAGGGTACGATCGTGATGAAGCTAATTTCAGGTTTTGGCTTTAAAAAATAGTATTTTGAGCCATCTAATCTCAACCATTGGTTTTTAATAACTATGGATTGGATTAGAATTATATATTTTGAGATTAGTTTGTGTTGGATTATGATTATATAGTTTCTATTGAGTTTGAATAGGAGTAAGATTGTATTTGGGTTAGAAACACCCATTGAATCCTTGTAAATTGGGATAGATTTTTAGATGTAATTTTGTTCACTTTATGATTAATAAAGATTAGGATTTTTCCGAAGTGGTGACGACAACCATACGAAGCTCCAGAGTTCATTCCATTGAGTTCAGTATTTTTTAGTGAGTAGAGATATTTCCTTTACTTTTTAGAAAAATTTAATCATTTTCTAGTATAGATTTTTAATTGCTTTATGAGAAAATATGATTTTTATTTGTTTTAATGAATAAAAATAGGATCTTATTAATTAGAAGTATTAGTAACTAATCCACTTAGTCTTAGGATGTATATGAAATTAAGGATCAACCTCATATTAATCTATTTGTGTTCTTTTTAAAATAAAAATAAAAAAGATATGATTTTTCTATTAAATAATAAAAAACAAGAACTCATTAATTTTGATAGGTTATGCTTAATTTAAGTATTTTGATAGCCTACGCTTAGTTAGGGTATGAAGTTGTTAGTTTTTATTTGTTTTATTGAATTAATCTAATGATTTGGTTTATTTCTATGAAACATAATTTCTTTGATGGATCATACTTGGCCATAACTTGATAGTTCATACTAAGAATTCTTTACGTAGAAATTAAACTAAAAGATAATATTTAGTTGTGAACTAGTGGATTCCATATTTTAGGCTAATTAGAATAACAAAACATCAAGTTAGAACTTATAGTTAGCATGGTAGAATAATAGATTTAGCAAAATAGCATAACACTTTAGATTCTCGTGGAAACGACCTGTTTGTGCTACAACTGATACTGTACATTTACAGTAGATTTATCACATCAAGACGCCATAAATGATAAATCATTCCCAAGCTGGAATTTCGGTGCAGTCGTTGTTCCGGAGAATGAAGCTAAGTTTGACGCATCAATTTCTGCAAAAAAAGATATGATCATCTGGCAAAATATCTAATCTATTGCCAGTAGGTTAGCCTTGCCAGCGAGTTAGCCTTGCCAATAGGTTAGCCTCGTCAAAGAATTAACCTTGCCAATGAGTTGCCCCGACAATGGGTTAACCTTGTCTACGAGTTTGCTTTGCCAGAGGCTAAAGTATTATCTAAAAAAAGAGAAAAGTGGAATAAAAAATAAGTCCAAAGCCTCTAATAGGAGTGGCAAATGGGTTGGGCAGGCACGCCTGGTGTCGGGCACGTGCCCGGCATGTTCGGATGAGCCGTGCCGTGCCCGATACGGCTTGGGTCCCCAGTTCGAAACGTGCTTGAGCCGGGGTCGCCCGTGCCATGGGCACGACTTGGTCGGGCCGCACCGTGCCTGGCACATGACAGGCACGGCTCGACCCCTTTTTTTATTTTTTAAATATAGCCGTTATGGGGTTTATTTGTAATTTTTTTGCACAAAAATCCCCAACGCTATAGAAATAGCCGTTGGGGATTCTTGCAATTTTTTTTTTGCAAATTTCCCCCAATGGTCAAAATGGCCATTGGGGGGTATGTTTGCAATTTTTATTTGCAAAAAACTTTTCTTTCCCTATAAATAACTCAACTCCTCCATTTATATTCTTCACACAAATAAATTCACTCTCTCAAAACTCCTCTCAATTCTCAACTCTCCCAGAAATTTCTAAAAATAAATTTCTTCCAAATAAATTCTACAATATTCGATCAAATTCAAGCAAGTATCAAGTGATAAAGAAGTAAAGTAAGTAAGACTCAACATCAAGATTCAAGCACACTGCACACCTCATTGGGCCATTGGCCTCAACTTTCATCTCTCAAGCAAGCTTTCTTCCGTTTTCTGGCTTCCTCCCTCTAGCACTCATCTCTCTACTCTATCTCTCAAGTGATTCACCGCTCAAGAGGTATTTATAATTTGAAATTTTTTATTTGGTTTTTTTGAGATTTTTTATTCATTTTTTGAGATTTTTTGAAATGGATTCATACTCATCCGATGCTTCTTGCTCTCAAGCCGCGCATTCTTTTTCTTCTTTTTTAACAAGTGAAGAATATCAAAGCCTTTGCAAACTCTTAGAAGATCCTTCTCAAGTACCCTTTTCTATGCCCGAAGACGAACCAACTGAAGCAACCATACCCAAAACCCAAACAACAACCCCCGCTGGGACTTTTAGATCGAACATATGAAACTATTTTGAAAAAATTATGGAAAATGGTGTTAGAACAGATAGGTGTAAACATTGTTAAAAAATCTACTCATTCTCTTTAGGTAGTAGAAGGGTTCACTTTTAAAGATAACTAGATAAAACACACCCACCAAATGAACCACAACAAATACAAATAAATATAAGAGAAAATTTAGCAATATTTATAGTACACCTATGGATAAACACCTACAAGTAAACACCTATGGAGGATCATTAGGAATTTATAAATATAATTCTATAAATACAAGAGAAAATTTAGCAACATTTATAGTACATGACAAACTACCTTTTTATTTTTTGGAAAACTGAAAATCTGAAAGATTTTTGAAAAAATCATTTACTGATGAATTTAATAAGTTTCATGTTCTACATGTAAATCCGGTATAGTTAAAATATATAAAGATAGGAGAAAACTTTAATTTTTCAAAGTGATCGATCCGGCGTGATTCTTTTTTTGGTTCATGTAGCCTACCCCAAATACTTGGGATAAAGGCTTAGTAGTAGTAGTTGTTGTAGGGAAACTTTAATTTCTATTTTAACTTTTTTAATTTTTAGAATTACTATAACTGCAGATTGTTGGGAGGTTCTAAGCAGTTGTCATTATTTATGTGTAACGGCTCACTATATAGATCAAGATTGATGTATACAAAAAGAAATAATTAGATTTAGGAGATTTGATTTTCTTCATAATGCACATAATTTATCACAATCCCTACGTAGTATTTTCGGCATTTGGAATAGAAAGAAAAATATTTTTCATTTCTTTCGATAATGCTTCTGAAGATACGACTGCAATAGAAATTCTAAAAAATATTACAAAACCAATTTTAGATGGAAAATTATTTCACATTAAGTGTATTTGTCACATACTTAATTCATGTGTAAAAGATGTATTAAGAATAATAAGTGATTCAATAACTAAACTTAGAAACACAATACTATTTATTAAAAATCGTAGGCCAAGAAGACAATCATTTAAACAAATATATAAGAATTTTAAAATCTTACCTAAAATTTTATCTCTAGATATGAAAATAACATGGAATTCTACCATATAAAATGTTAAACATGACAATTCAATATAAAGATATAATAAATATGTTTAACGAAATGGAGTTACTAATATGTAGTTTAGATATTAATGAATAACATAATTTGCATTACATTTCTAAATTTTTAATCAAATTTGAAATTGCAACTAGAGCACTGTCAGGCACTTATTACCCAACTACGCCTATTGAACTATATTATCGAACCGAAATTAGCTAAAGTTTTTAATGAATATGGGAATCACCCAATACTTGAACATATTTTTCACCCTATAGAAACTAAATTTAATAAATATTTTAGAAAATTTTCATATTTATTATATTTTGAAACTATTGTGGATCCATATTGTAAGTTAGATGGATTTGAAATTTTAATAGATTTATTTTATATAAATTTCATTAAGAAGATAATGTTAAGGATTTAGTTAATAATATTAAAGTTTGTTTAGATATTATGTACAAATATATGAAGATATGTATAGTGATAAAACACAATCTACAAAGGAGCCAACTACTAGGAAAATCCGAAATCGAATAAGATCAGCCGTATTTCACCGAAAAGGCTAGGCAATCTAGTATATATTTTAATAAATTACATTATTATTTAGAAAGTGCTAACTATGAAGATGATGTGTCCCCTAAAAATTATAAAGTTTTTGATATTTTGGTCTTGTAAAAACCACAGGATCCTGTGCTTTCCAATATGGTCTATGATCTACTAACTTCTCCAGTGTCTACTGTAGTATCGAAGTCTGCTTTTAGTGTAGGTGGTAGAGTACTCACAGAGTGGAGAAGCTCAATAACAGCTGAAACATCGGAGATGTGTATTTGCTTGAAGGATTAGCTAGACGCAAAAGAAAGGGAATAAGAATCGTCCAATGAAATAAAAGTAGAGATCTCACCAGAAGATGAATAAAAATAGACTTTTATTTTTTCTTTTCAAATTGTAATTTCTACATTTGTTGGGATTTTATGTATTTTTTTATTTTTTATGTAATTTTTAACTCATAGATCTCTTAAAAAAATACTAAGGATAAGTTGAGGGTAACGGCTAGGGTCCTCTTCCCTCTCTTCGAACTTTAAATGATTTCTAAATGGATTTATAAAGTAATTATATCAATATAATGAGATTTAATGTAATAAAATTTTATTTGTACTATCGTTTCTTCTTATTAAACCTAATTAAATTAATCTAACTATTGTCCTAAACTTACTTAATAATAAACTTAATATTTAATAAAAATAAAAAAAAAATAAGTTGGCACGGCCTGACCCTAGCATGGCACATGCCTAGCGGGCCAATCCTGGGCTAAGCCCTGAGCAGCCGTACCGTGCCTGGGGCACGGCTGTGCCAGCATGGGCCATGCCCGGATCAGGTGGGACACGACCCACTTTCCACCCCTAGCCTCTAAGGCAACGGTTAGTGAGAAACTTTGGCCTTCAAGCCCCAAAAGAAACTATTGCCAATTCATCATGTCAAGGGAAATGATGTGGCTAGCCTAATTCAAACCGTAGTTCATAAAGGTACTTTAAATTCGTTTATAATTGGGGGTTTGCTTGAAACTCCATAAAAATATATCTAGCGCAAATTTCTTTTGACGAAGCATATGAATACATCAATGTACAAAATAAGCAAGAATGAAGCGTCTATTAACCGGTCAAGCATTAGGTTTACATTGCATCTCTTGGTATATATACAATAAATTTCTGACATGCTCCTTCTATAATGGATGCACTGGCAAAACAAATGACCAAAATTAACCCTAGATAAAATTAAATCCACAAAATTTATTAAGTTAACATTAAAGTTCTTGCTAAATTTTTTTAAGCTAAGTTCTCTAAATTTAATATCACACTTCCAAAGGGCTATGCATGTATTGTCAGAAGGTTCAAAGTAATAATAACCTGTTAATCAAAACTCGTTGAAAGTCCAAAAATACACATTTAATGTTGCAAGGGATTTCTGATAGATAGATTGTAAAACATGGCTATGGCAATCTAAAAAATGCACGAAGACTAAGTAAATATGAAATCTATGGTCAAAACAAAAAAGACTAAGTTAACATGAAACCTATGGTCAAAACAATGTCAGATAAAAAGTTTAATATGAAACCTCTGGCTTACATAACAAACTATAGTTCAACATCAAATTTCCAACCAAACCAAAGTCAGTTTGCTAAAAAAACAAAATGTCCATCCCATATTAACTTAAACTCATAAAATGACCAAAAAAAAAATTAAAAATAAAAATAAACGTAAACAAAATAATTTGTCTTCAAACTGTAACAATAAAAATTAGCTAGTTAAAAGTTCTACTAAGGCCGCTGCTTGGAAGTCTTCAAGTGCTCTTTAAAGAGCTGCTTGTTCACTTTGCCTTCAACAACCTTAATCTCTGCCATGATCGCTATCTTTTTAGAAAATTCAGAAGGAAGACCATCTATTCGGGTCTGAATAGCCCTCCATTCTTCCAAAATCTTCTTACTAGGTTCACTAGATTCATCAAAACGAACTTGTGCTTCCTCTCTAGTGGCCTTCACAGCATTCAGCCAGACCTCCTGCTCTTCAATCTCTTTCAAGATCCCTTCAGAATTTGGTGCAAGTCTGCAATACAACGATTGAGATTGAAAATCTCAAAATCCTTCTCTCGGATTTTCCTATCAGCAAACTGTGGTGTTCATTGGGCATCCTCCAAAAACTAAGTGATCGAATCCCGTTGCCTTACTAATTCCACTCTTTGTTGCTGGAATTCTCACTTCAGGTACTCTTTCAATATATCTACTAAAGGAGTCATGAGATCTACATTGAAACTTCTCCAAACACTTGCTGAGTGCATGAAAACTTTAACGTACTTCTCGAAAGGAGAAGCTGCTTCATGGCCTACCATGTAGCTGAAAGATGCATAAGAGCTGGCTAGTATGTCTCCAATGGGCTCCAAGGGAATTAATCAAGACCTCATCCACACAGTCTTGCACTATATCATAAAATGTAGAGGTAAGCCTCTTCAAATAGTTTTCACTGACTTTACCTTGCAAAGGTGACGAAGCTGAAGAAGCAGGAAGCTCAAAAGGGGGAACAGTGGATATTGCTGCAAAGACTGGAAGATCCCAAATACTAGTAGACAAAGGTGGTGTCGGGATAATACTTGGTGAAGGACTGGGTGCTTGCTAGGGTCTCAAACCGAGAGAAGAAGATAGTGCAAAACTAGAAGGCACTTCAAACACAGTGGGGGTCATTGTACCAGTGGATGGAATAGAATCCAACCCCGAATTATGGACTGGGGTTGCTACTATGGTCATGCTTCTCTGAGGAGTCAATGATACCACTAGAAGAAAGTAGAAGAAAGATAAAAGGAAATGTTAGCTAGACGTGCAATTGAACAAAAGCTCAAATGACACGACGTTAACCCTCATGAGAGAGGAGGTATGAAACAGCGATCCCAAAGCATATGACGTACCCAGTAAATAGTTAGGATCAAGGTCCTATCAAATGATTGCCATGTTGCCCAAAAGTGAAAGCAATGACATGCGCAAAGAAGCAAGTTCTAATAATGTGCTAAGTTTGGCACGATAAATATCAGGGTCCAAATAATACTTGCGTATCATAGCTGCAAGTAATTGACAAAGATGATGGTGAAACATAACTAAATAAAAAATAATATATATTAAAAAGAAACAAGTTGGTACCTGAAGCACAGACAACCATATAGAGATCTGCGGAGTCCTCGTCAACATGAGTAGCATCTCTTTTAGAGGTTGAATTAGGCAGAATTGTGAAACCCTCATAATCACTGTCCACGGTCATTGGTGTCCTAGCACCCCCAACCAAAGTAGAAGTTCTATCAATATCAACGTGATTGGAAGGTGCTTGCATCACTCTAGATGATAAAGCAAATTCCCCGAGCATTGCTAAAGCTTCAACTAAAGATGTTGAGTTAGCAGATGGTGAGTCTAGAAGACAAGGACCAAGAATAGCTAAACTGACACCCAAAATATGAATGGAAGAATCAGTAGATAAATTGACACCCTCTTGCCCCGAAAATTTCAACAACTCAAGGTTGGAAGGCCGTTGAGAAGCAAATATATCTTCTTTCTGAAGAGCCTCGCCATATTGTCACTTAATGGCTCATCAACCATTGCCTGGCTTTGCTACCCTCAATCAAGTCTTCTGACTAAATAATGGGAGCACTTGCTGGTTGATCCTGAGGCATGTCATCGACTGACTGTCCTTCATCCACCATGTTCACCTCGTCACCCGTAGACAGTACTTGTTGTTGTTCAATGGTAACTGTCAGTAGGTCCACAACCACGGAGGCATCGAGTCACCACCAGACGCCACTCCAAATGGAAAAGATAATGCTCCAAGGTCAAGGAGAGGACCGGCTTGTATAGTGTTTAATATTGAAGAAATAGTGGCAAAATCGGATATTCTATCCCGAGTTACTTTGTCCTATTGATAATTCATCATCCTATCAAATGACAAGGTATAACCCTAGTTGCAGATGACACCGTGGGCACTATCGACGTAGAAGAAAGCGAAACTGGAAGAGAACCACTAGTAGCCAATGTTGTTAATGGAAAAACAGTGGGAGCAGCTGATAAAGATTGAGAAGACATCCAATGGCTGACAATCATATTATTAAAAGAAGTTGATATATTAGAAAACTTAATCAGGCACTTTCTCCTCTAAGCCACTAGTAAGCTAGAGGAATATCTGCTGGAGGCAATGTCGCAATAGGAGATGATGGAACAGATAAAGAGCTTGTCTTCCTCTTCTGTCGAGTCATTGGGTCCCTTGCCAATAGTTTCCTTGATCACTAAAAGTAATCGATGATAAAGCCCGTCGATGTGCTCTCCCACCCTATGCATATTCAGCAATTTTAGCTGTATGGGGGAGGTCATCAACCTGCTTTAGCAGGCTCCCTAATTAGTTTCTCATATGTCTCAACAATTAGGCACAAGCATGATGACTTCGGGTTATATGTAGAGATTATGGTATTCATCCCCATATGCTAGTGACAAAAGGCTATTGTCATTTGCATCTTTGGGACCAGTAAGCAAAAAGAGGCACTGATATACCCCATGATAAAGTTTTACCAAGCTTGGTTCCCATGAACTAAACGTCCATTGAAAACTAAAGTAGTACTGGGTTTTCCTATATACAGCTGGTCATAACTAAATTGTCGAGCGAAACAACTCGGGATATACGATTCTAACTCACATGAGCTTCCACTTCTATATAGAAGATGACAAGGATGAATACAAAGCAACCAAGAGAATATTACACTTGAGAGATTAGAGTGTAACTCCCCAACATCTTCAAAAAAGTCCGCAAAGGAAGCTCCTTCTATCTCTGGAAAGTTAACCCAAAAGGAATACGAAGTGTGGTGGCTGACAAGTCGCCTGGTGTTCACCAAATACTTTGAACTCTACCTCATGTTTTCATACTTTTATAAATTAGGAAGCGTCTCACTATCTGGAGTGGCTAGCAGGGATTAACCCTTCGTAGTGAGATGTAAAACCAAACCATTAAATAAGGTAGGGCAAGTCAATACAAGGATTCAGACTGGGTTCCTTTAAAAAGGCTTTGAAAAGTAGCCTCAAATCTTGCTGTATATGACAAACCATGGATGGCAAAAGACCTAGTGGACGTTTATACACTAACTGAACTACATGATACAAAGCCCTAATTTGAACACATTCCTGTGGTAGTGAAGGGACAATCCACTTCTTGAGCCAAAGAGTAAGGTAAGTTGCAAGCGCTGTAGCAGGCGATAACTCATGGGCCACCCAATGGTAACTCAAGAGTACTATCCTAGCGGAAAGGTCACCTTCAGGCTCCCTTAGAATGCGATCGCAGACCTTAAACTTAGATATCCTTGAAATGATATTATCTACACTACGGAGCTATTGATAACCAATAGCTCCTTTCCCATCTAAGTTGATTTAGAAATAATCACCCCACTTCTTGTGCCATATTGAACTCCTCTTCATGTCAGTCAAGTCCGAACAGATGCAAAAGTGGCAAGTCAAATCTCATAAAGTATGGTACAAAGCACTATCAGTTGGCAAAATTTTTGAGAAAAGAAAAGAAAACGAGGGGTTTATAATTTAAGCCAAAACGGCTAACATGCAGATCATCTACTAAACAGAGATCCACGTGTAGAGCCAAGAAAGGCTAAAACGCATTCGTCATAGGTGTTATTTATTTTCCATGTCCAAAATGCAGATCCTCTTATGGAGAGACCTG
The DNA here is from genome assembly GCA_036321105.1 of Dracaena cambodiana. Classification (NCBI taxonomy): domain Eukaryota; kingdom Viridiplantae; phylum Streptophyta; class Magnoliopsida; order Asparagales; family Asparagaceae; genus Dracaena; species Dracaena cambodiana. The sequence continues at coordinate 13,515,203 of JAYEPQ010000019.1, forward strand.
CGTATTAGGCTAAGTAAATGTTGACAAATGTGGACTCCTTAGGGCCGCGTGTTGTTTTCAAAAACTTAAAAATATAAAGTTATTTCCTTTTATACTTAAACATGGATCCTTATTTAGAGAGATCTGTGCAAATCCTTAAAGCTGCATTTCAATATAAACTTGGATCTAATCCATGACTCAAACACAAGGTCGCATTATGTCCTACAAAGGCTTATAAAAAAAAACCAAAGATAAACCCGTTTCAATACAAATGTGGGCCTAGCTGAAAAGCTAACACGTGGATCATCAATCAAGCAGAGATTCACATTTTTAGCTATCTTGTGAGCTCAAGATTAGAGCTAAATATAATTAAAATACAAATATCAGAAGGTCGCTGATAAGTGCCATATATTGTATATTTATAGTCTTCATATTACCTATTTTTGTATATAAATAATACTACTCGGATATTGTTAGTGTGTTTTTCAGGAATTTTATTCGTACAAGGAGATAGCATGAAATCATAGTTGGAATAGGAAATCAAAATCCGAAAAGTTACTAAAGTGAGTAAGACTATGAAACTACAATGCTGAAGAGACTCAAAGTCAAATAAAGTTAGGCAACCTAAATTTACAAGAGAAGAAATTCACGTGGAAAAAGTTTCACGAATTGTTGGCATTATTTTACCGCTATTTAGCGGTTTCTACCACTAATTGGCGGCTCAATATGGGCCCCAATAGCTTAGTTTTCTCACACGGCTTCATTTTAATTTAGTGGGCGTGTTATTCTGCTAGAATTAGGGTTTAATTTCCGAAGCCTATATATTGGCCGTATCTTTGTATTCTAAAGAAGATCTAGAACTTTTGTACTCGTATTGAATTTAATAAAATTAGGGTTTTGCTGAAGGTTGACGGCCACAACATCATGTTCCAGAGGTAAACCATTGTTCTTGAGATTTTTACTTGCTTTCTAGAGAGAGTTTGTCGCTTTCTAGTTTAGGTTTACTGCTTTCTAGATTAGGGTTAATCATATTCATGAATAAAATTTTATCTTGCTTATCAAAAATATGAGTAGCTAATTAGTTTAGCTCTAGGATGTAGATGAAACTTGGATCCACCATGTAATTACTCTCTAGTATTTTTCTTCCTAATTAAAAAAAATAATGACATGATTTTTCTATAAAAAGATTAAAATACAAGAACTCGAAGATTAAGACTTTGATAGGTTATATTTGAATTGGATTTCCTGATAGCCTATACTTAGTTAGGGTTTGGGGTTATTGATTTTATCTTTTTTATGGAATTATCTATGGATTTAGTTTGTCTTTATGAAAAGTAGTTACTTTGATGAGTTATGCTTGCACACAACTTGATAGCTCATAGTTAGGACACCTAAACTAAATATTAAACTAAAAAGATCAAATTTTTATGATAGAAGAAAATAATAGAAGTAAGAATATGGTTAGAGATTAGTGGATTCTAGATCCTAGGCTATTTAGATTAATTCAAATTCAAACTAGAATCTTTGGTTAGTCCGTTAGACTAAGGAAAAAATAAGGAACACATAAACACCATAGATCCCTGTGAGACGGCCTGTACAACGCTACAACGATACTGTACGCTTGCAGTAATATATCACATCAAGTTTTTGGCGTCGTTGCTGGGGATTGACGGTGTTTTTCTTGCTTTTTCTGACGTTTTATTGGTTAACAGTGTGCGTTGAGTGTGCAGGGAATATAAAGTACAGATACAGGAAGACAAAAAGGATAGGAGAAGCCTCAGAACTGCGTTGCAGAAACCAGAGAGTCAGAATCTCTGATTTGGCCGCTATTCAGCGGCCAAAACCGCATTTAGCGGCCAAAGAGGTACATTTGAGTCCCAAATTTTCTCCAGTTCTGTATTTTTGTTCCCTAGTTTTGTAAAAAAATATAAAAAAAATTATTAGGAACAGTAGGAATCACATTTTTATTTGATCATATCTATTACATCATTTTATCTTTCCACCATACCCCACTTCTTGCATTAGTTTAGGAAATTCACGCATATACTTATGGTCATTGGTTCATGCCTCATTGGATCTGTGATCAATTTGGTCTACTTGTGAGATCAGATTTGTTTATGGGAGCCAAGATGGACCAACCGATCCCGATCCTTATGGATCGATGTTACCCGTTGCACACATCTCTTCTATCATGCATAAAACTTCCACACGCAGCAGGTAATCACTATGAGTTGAAGCCGCAGTACATTAGTATGCTTCCTAAATTCACTGGTTCTGATTCAGAAGATGCATATCTCTTTATCAGTGAATTTCAGGAAGTATGCGTAATGATAAAACTACAGCACTTATCGGAGGATGTAATTAAGCTCCGCTTCATCCCCTTTGCACTTAAGGATAATGCCAAGAAGTGGTTGTACAGTATGCCTACTGATTCAATCACTACTTGGGATGAATTCGTTACGGTGTTTCTTAAGAAGTATTATCCCACGCATAAAACGGTAAGGATACGAAATCAAATTAATCAATTCCGTCAAGTGCCGGGAGAACCCTTCTGGAAATATTTGGAACGGTTCAAGAACTTATTAGCTCAGTGCCCCCATCATGTGATAGAAAAGTGGCGGTTGTGTCAAATCGCATACGAAAGACTCGATTACACATCCAAAACTCTTCTTGAGTCCATATGTCAGGGGGAGTTCATGAGAAAGAATGAGGATGAAGCATGGGACTTTCTTGAGGACCTATCGTGGAAGACTATGTAGTGGGAGAGTCCACTAAGAAGCCTAATGCATCAACTTCTGCGCATAAGGGTGGGATCCATAGTATCGACAGCTCTATAGCTGCCGAAGCTAAGATTGCAGCCCTTATGAGAAGAATTGAGGCATTGGAGACTCCTAGTGCTCCACCGGTGGGTCAGGTAAATCAAATTCAAGTTCCCACATGCTTTAATTGCGGAACTCCGAATCATGTTATGGAGGAGTGTCCATTATTAATGAATTCTATGGGTCCCATACTTGAGCAGGCTAACGCCTTATATCAACAACCATGAACAATTCTTACGCTCCTACATACAATCCTGGCTGGAGGAACGATCTAAATCTATCATAGGGTCAAGGGCAATATCAGGGGCCCCTAACCCTAACATGCAGTCTCCAACCACTGGTCAGTTCTCAAGACCAAATGTGGGTGCCTACCAACACCCAAACGCTTCAAATTATGGGAACAACCTGAATAGACCACCTGCACAAAATCACTCTCATCCACAACAGGGGTCTAATATTGATCAAGAAAAGCGACTCCAGTCACTTGAGAAGAACGTTGAAAATCTTCTCAAGTCTCATTCTAAGTTTGACACGCATATGTCCAACCTTGACACATACAGGCAAAATCTTATGAAAGTGTCAGCTGATTTTATTCAAAATATAGGTCAGCAACTGCTTGTGAACTCTCAATCTATTAAGAATGTAGAGTAGCAGGTTGGACAATTAGCGAGTCAAATGAGTGAACGTGGCTAGGGTACCTTTCCAAGTCAACCCATAACAAACCCCAATGCCAGTTTCTCAAACTCCAATCAGTCCCATGTCCACCAATGCAATGCCATTCACACGCTTATATCTGGCAAGCAAGTGGACAATAATATAGCCATACCCCCTGATCCCACTCCTACTATCTCGCAGGCTACATTATCTCTTCCACCCCTTTCTCCACAATCATCTACATTACCTCCATCACCGTCACGTACTCATTTGGAAGAACCTGTTCTTGAGCCGAAAGCACCATATCCAAATCGGCTTAGGAAGCCTTCACCGCAAGTAGAAAAGATTCTTGAAATATTTCAGCAGGTAAAGGTTAATATTCCACTCCTTGATATTATACAACAGGTTCCTACTTATGCTAAGTTTCTCAAGGTATTGTGTACTAAGAAACGAGCAAGAAATGTTCCTGAGAAAGTTTTTCTTGCTGCAAATATATTACATATCCTTTCTAACTCCTTATCTATCAAGTACAAAGATCCAGGTTCCCCTACAATCTCATGCACCATTGGGAACACTACATTTGATAGGGCATTGCTTGATTTATGAGCAAGTGTCAACTTGCTTCTTTACACTGTTTTCAGCAACTGGGGTTAGAAAAACTTCAACCTACCGAGGTCACATTACAGTTAGCTGATCGTTCGATCAAGGAACCACTTGGTATGGTTGAAGATATGCTCATTAAGGTTGGCGAGTTTATCTTTCCTGTAGACTTTATTGTCTTAGAAACTGAGCCGATCTCCAATCCACGGAATTAAATTTCTGTTATTTTGGGTAGACCATTCCTTACAACATCAAATGCATTAATTGATTGTAGGAGTTGCCTCATGAAGTTATTGTTTGGGAATATGACTGTGGCATTTAACATATTTAATATGGAGAGCACGCAACAAGCTCCCTCATTGAGGTCAACATGATTCATAATTTGCACTCTCATTCGACCTCTTGCATTAATGATGAACCCTCATTTGAGAAATTGTTCAAAGATGAGGTCATACTATTAAAAGAATTGACACATACTGATTTTATATATGATAATACTTGTGAAAATGTGCCATTATTTTATGAGCAAACTTTTGAGGATTTGTTTACAGAGGAGCTCGCATTACTTCATGAGTTAGAAGAGCCACCACCACGTTCACTTGATCATATAGCACTCTTCTCACCTCATGATATTTCTACATGTATGCTTGTTACTAACGATGATTGGCAGGTTTATATTAAAGAATTCTTTAGCCCAATTGTTAATGCTTATATGTGGACAAAGAAAAAGAGAGGACGTCATAAGAAGCAGGCAGGTAATCTCGTGACTTGTAGGAGGATGATGAGATATAATAATGCACCCACTTCATGTTTAAAACGCACACACTATGAAAGTGGGAAGCGATCGAGAGGTCGTAATCGCTTTCCATGCATTGATAGGTGATGATATTGAGATCGTGACTTTTATGACTCTCATTATTTGTATAGTATTTGTATAATAGTTTTCATATTTATTTTACCACACTTGGTTTGTGTATGAGGGCATACACAAGTTTAGGTTTGGGGGAGTGGATTAGGAGATTTTTATTTTTTTAGAATTTTTGGGATTTTATTTTTATTTTTGGGTTTCTTTATTTTATACTTTGGGTAGTTTTTAGGGTATTTTAGGGTAACTAAAAAAAAACTGAAAACAATTAATAAAAAATAAATTTAACAACAAATTTATATATTTTTATCAATAGATCAAAATAATTACATATAAAGGAATAAATTTAGATTTGAAATTGGCTAGGAGAGTAGATTGGATGATACACTTTGAATTTTATGAAAAAAAATTAAAATCTGAAAAATAAATACCGCTAACAGTAGTTTTGAGGCAAGTATACATCTATTTTTCACTTCACAATAGTTTATTAGGTTAAGGACAAAGATGATAACGATTGAGTAAGTTTTTTCTCTCTAAACAAAAAAAGAAAGAAAAAAAAGTGAGAATAAAATAATGGAGTGAGGCTGGTATTAAGACAATAGCCTCGAGCGTGATAAAATAATGGGGTGCGCCTGGTATTAAGGTAATAGTCTCAAGAGTGAAAAAAAGAGTATGAACCGAGTAATCGGGTAAGTTGTGCCTAAGTAAGCGTGATTATTCGCATGAAAGGTAAAATATTCTTAAAAAAAAAGAAAAAAAGAAAAGAAAAAAAAAGGAAAAAAGTTATGAGTGAGGAGATGAATCATGAGTTAGAGTTGGAGTCCAAGGCCAAAATAAACTATCACACGTGCACGTAGTTGTATAGGAGCCAATGAATTATCTATTAGTGGGTATTGAAAAATAGGATTTATATTTTTGATTAAAATGATAAGTGTATCTGATATGACGCTCGATTTGAAAATTGATAATCTAAATTCATTCTTGAGTTTGTATATTAGTGAGATTAATTGATGAAAATATAATAAATTTTTTTTCTTTTGTATAAATTTTTTATTTTTCTTGATTTTTGGTTATCTTATTTTTCTTTTCTTTATTTCTTAATCTATTTTCTTCTTGAATTTTGTGGGTATATTCACTACAAACCATCACGAGACACAACTTTCCACTAGGATAACCTAGGGGTTTAAAGGCTTGTTGCACATGCTAAATGCAATCGTGATTTCTGTGAAAGTGAGTTAGGATTTTTATTTTTTTCTTTTCAGGTTTAGGTTTTGCTCAAGGACTAGCAAAAGATAGGTATGAGAGGTGTGATAAGTGCCGTATATTGCATATTTATAGCCTTCATATTACCTTTTTTGGTATATAAATAATGCTACTTGGGTATTGTTAGTGTGTTTTTCAGGAATTTTATTCGTACAAGGAGATGGCATGAAATCAGAGTTGGAATAGGAAATCAAAGTCCGAAAAGTTGCTAAAGTGAGCAAGACTACAAAACTACAATTCTGAAGAGACTTAAAGTCAAATACAGTCAGAAAACCTAAACGTACAAGACAAGAACTTCACGTGGAAAAAGTTTCACGAATTGTTGGCATTATTTTGCCGCTAATTAGCGGTTTCCACCGCTAATTGGCAGGTCAATAGGGGCCCAATAGCCGAGTTTTCTCACACTGCTTCGTTTTAATTTAGTGGTCTTGTGATTCTGCTAGAATTAGGGTTTGATTTCGAAGCCTATATATTGGCCGTATCTTTGTATTCTAAAGAAGATCCAGAACTTTTGTACTCATTTTGAATTTAATAAAATTAGGGTTTTGCTGAAGGTTGATGGCCACAACACCGTGTTCTAGAGGTAAACCATTGTTCGTGAGATTTTTACTTGCTTTCTATATAGAGTTTATCGCTTTCTAGTTCAGGTTTACTGCTTTCTAGATTAGGGTTAATCATATTCATGAATAAAAATGTTATCTTGCTTATTAAAAATATGAGTAGCTAATTAGTTTAGCTCTAGGATGTAGATGAAACTAGGATCCACCATGCAATTACTCTCTAGTATTTTTCTTCCTAATTAAAATAAATAACGACATGATTTTTCTATAAAAAGATTAAAATACAAGAACTCAAAAATTAAAACTTTGATAGGTTATACTTGAATTGGATTTCTTGATAGCCTATACTTAGTTAGGATTTGGGATTGTTGATTTTATCTTTTTCATGGAATTATCTATGGATTTAGTTTGTCTTTATGAAAAATAGTATCTTTGATGAGTTATGCTTGCACACAACTTGATAGCTCATACTTAGGACACTTAAAGTAAAGATTAAACTAAAAAGATCAAATTTTTATGATAGAAGAAAATAATAGAAGTAAGAACATGGTTGGAGATTAGTGGATTCTAAATCCTAGGCTATTTAGATTAATTCAAATTCAAACTAGAATCTTTGGTTAGTCCGTTAGATTAAGAAAAAAGTAAGAAACGCAAAAACACCTTAGATCCCTGTGAGACGACCTGTACAGCGCTACAACGATACTGTGCGCTTGCAGTAAATATATCACATCAGTTGCATTTTCACTTTAAAGTCTCAAAGAATAAAGACTATCATTGTTTATACTAAAATGCATATGATCTACCACAGGGAGATTGATATTTAATTCTTTCTTCTAAGCTCATTTGGATCTAAGTATATTCAAAATGCAGGCCTCAGAGGGTTGCGTTTTTTACTTCAGAGCCTTAAGAGGCAAAAATCATCCTCATTGATACTCAAATGCTAGTCTGAGCATGCTATGGGAGCTGCCATAAGCTAAAACGTGGATATAAAGGTTGAGATCCGGTCCCAAAATCCAGAGAATTAAAAATATTAGTTAGAATTCCTGGAGATTTAACATAAATCCAATGGATTAAAAGATAAAGAATTAATTCACAAATTATGGAGACCATTAATTGGATAGTTACAACAATTCAATGGTCTCCAAACCTCTATAAATAGTCAAAGGCTGGACTAAAAAAGAGGTTACTCAGTTCGATTATCTCCATTTTGTGTTTGTCCTAAAGAATCAGAGTTCTTCCAAGAGCCTTTGCAAAAAGTTATCAACTGCAGAACTTGCATTTGGATCGTCAACGGAGAGTAGGATCGTCATCCAAGCTACAACAGAACCCAACTTTAAAAAAAGAGAAAATTAGACTTTTCTCATCATCTGTAAATGGGAAATCGTTTATATTGTAATCTTTTATTGAGTTTTTTTAATAAAAATTCAAATTTATGGTAATTAGAAGATTAGTGACTCCGCTAAAGAGCCCTATCATTTCTGATGATGTGGCCGCAACCCAATCAAACAAGGTTCCAGTTGATACCATGGTCGCGTCACTCGTCATTGAGCTCGACCAAGAGAAGTATGGGGAATTCCTCTCCTGTAGCTCCATGAGCTCAACATCCTTGCGGAAATACCACAAGGTTTCAAACAACTTAACCTCTAATAAGCCTCCAAAGATTACAGTCCAGCCAAAGGACTCTTTAGATCTGACAGGTCTCAAAGAAAAGGTGTCTCCTTCATTAACACAAGGCTCCGGGTCTGTCCCGCTCAAGATCCACGTTGATCCCAAGAGAATGGATTAGGCTCCCTGCAACAATAAGGGAAAACGACCAATCTCTGATATCCAAGGAGATGATTCTGAAGACAAGATTCTTTTCACTGGCACCATGAGAAGGAACCTGAGAAGAAGTAAGGCTCGTGTTTTACGCAAAGCCATGAAAAAATAAACTATTGGTGAACCATAACAGCGTGAAGCTCCAATTCGCATGTGGAGACCAAAAGTGAAGTTGTGGTCCCCAACAAGAAGTTAGACCAAGATGTGGATTGGTTCATCTGCGTTTCCTACAAGAAATGCCGTTCACCGACCAAGTATATATATGACTTCAAATTCAGAGTGTACATTCCATTTCACAAACCAAACGTAGACCTCGAAGTTGCATTTTTGAAACCAAATGCAGACCTCAAGGCAATGTTTCAGAAGAAAAACATGGGCCATAGACCTGCATTCTTGAAGACAGATGCAGATCTCAAATCCGCATCTCAACAGAAAAATACGGCTCTCAGACCTGCATTTCCAAAGATAGTTTAGCCATTAAGGCTCATGGACTTCCAGTCCCAAGTATACTAGCTTCATAAAAAGCTCAATATCTAGTTGAAAAGGCTAAAGTTAAGTTTGCTCCTGAGATTTTCAAGGAGTAGAAACTCTTATCCCCAAAATACTATTTGGAGGGGATGTAGTCTCCACTAGTAAGCCCATGAGTTCCAATACAGGGGACCTTAGGGAATTTCTTAAAAAGAAAAAAGAAAAATTCCAAGTGTCTCACTGTCATTGTGAACAATTGATCAATGCAGTGCTATCCCAATGCTGCTGCGTTCCAACTCTAGCAAAGCCATCTGTCTTCAATAGACTTGTGCCGTCTTCAGTTCAACCTTCAAAGAGAAGATGATGCATCATCAAGCAAGAATTTTCTGAACCAGAGTATCCCAAAGTATCAATATAATAACTATGGGAAAGAAGAAGAGGAAGACGAGGAGTGTTTCTCGAACAGACTAATTAGATTCTGAGCACTCTTCGGGGCTGAAGAGCATGTTCAGTGATATTCACAGAGTCTTTAGAAACACCCCATTTCAGAAGGGGATAACAGTGCCATTGGACTATTGAAAGATGGCCATGATTTCCTCTGATGAAGAAGAAACAAATAATTCTGCTGTTGCAAAATCTCAAAAGAGTTCATGAAGAGTCTGTCTTTGTGCATATGGCATAGGAAAATCCTGAAGAGTTCATGAAGAGGATGGATGAGTAAGAGAAGATCATCCATAAACACCAGGAGAGCATTAATGAGATCAGGGGAATGATCCAATACCTGAGATCAGGGGAATGATCCAATACCTGATCAATGAGAAAATGAAGAACAAAGGAGAATCATCTTCCAAAGGTTCCCGCAACTCGAGGAAAAATAAAGGGAAGAGAAAAGATAATGAACCTCGTACTTCTCCCGAAAGCACTAGTGGCAAGGAAAACAATGCAGAAGAAGATCATAGTTTTGAACACTCGTACCATCAATCCGAGAATTCAGAACATGAAGGCAATCCGAATGCTACCCTCATGAAGAGCTTCCAAAATCAGCTCAACACTCTAGTTTATAAGAGCAATTTGCAAGAGCTGGGGTTGTAAGGCCATATTCGATGGAGTGGAAAAATATACCATTCCCAAAAAATTACAAGCCTTTGAACCTCAAGTCCTTCAATGGTAAAGGGTCATTAAATCAATACCTTTACTACTTCAAGTCAAAGATGGGCCATTTGACCAGAAATGACCCAATCATCCGGTGAGTCTTTATTAGTATCCTAACGGTCTAGCATTTGAATGGTTTTGAAGATTAGAACTAGGAACCGTCAACTCGTAGAATGATATGGAAAAGGCCTTCTTGATAAACTTCTATGAAGATCTCAATGCAAGCACTTCTTGCTACAAAGCAAAAGAAGGGCGAGTCAACTCGATATTTCATTAAAAGATTCAGAAATGATTATTTAAGATGTCTGCATGGAATGCTAGAAAAGACGTTGGTGGAAACCTGCAGGCATAACCTCTCAACTAACGTTCTTGCCAGGATGGCGGCTATAAAGTCTTCAACTTTCAAAGATCTTTCAATACAAGCAGAAAAAGCCGAAGAAAATGCATAGAACCCTGAGGGTGAAGAAGGAGGAAGATCAAAAAGAAATAACCCTAGAGAACCACAATCATCTCGATCTAAAGGGAAAAGGACGATAGCAATAGATACTCCAAGCCCAACTAAGCCTCCTCCAAGGACCCTTCCTCAATCAAGGGCTCCTTAGAAACAATATTTTTTAAAGATGAGCACACTATCACTATTTTCAATCTGCTCATAAAAAAGAATATGTTGAAATTAACAGAGGCACTGGCAAGCACCCTGAAGAACTAGGAAAAGTTAATAATTCAAATTACTATGTGTATCATAAACCATTCTACTAAGAACTGTTATGTCCTAAATAACAAAATTCAAGCCCTGATGGATGCTAATGTTATCAAGGTGCTGGAAGATCAAAAGAAAGTGACAAGAAACATGGTGCCTTTCAAATTTGGAAGAATTCCAGACTAGATAGGGTCAACCATTCAAGACGGAGTTTAACCAATTTCTAAAGGTATGATGAGGGTTGTAAATTATGACCCTCATCAACAACAAAGGAAATGATTATCTCCTTTTGAAACATACAAAGGAGAGATAATATTGATACATTCAGATCTTCTCAAAGATGAATAGTGAACTTCAAGTTCATCTAAAAAGAAGTCTAAGGGAAAGGCATGCACTTCCAATGCTTTCACTGCAACCCTCGATGATGACACAACAGTTCATCCTCTTTTAGACTCAGGAGAGGAGCTCAAAGAATCATTTTCCATCAATGAAGACCAGCAACAACCATCTAGAACTCATTCAGGAAGAGATTACCTAAAAAATTATGATCAAGATCTCAGCTTCCAGAGAAACACAAGTAGAAAGAGTTTAATTTTGATAAAACTCTTAAAAACAAGGAGAAAGAACCAACAAAAAGTTCCAAGAAACCTTTTCGGTTTGATATATTGGTACAGTTGGCCAATATTCCTACAAGAATCACTTTGTATGAGCTCCTAAGACTGTCCAAGCAAACTAGAGAAGCCTTAAGAGAAACTCTACAAGAATCTGAAGTGTTTTTGGCACAAATCTCAGAAACAACAGAAGAAGAAGAAGTTTGTGCATCATATCATCAAACTTCCAAGAAGATACCATGCATAACAACTTCACCCCAGAAGATATGCAAGTGAAGAATAACAAATATCATCGACCTTTATACTATAAAGGCTACATAGGGTCAACGGAGATTGACCGAACTCAAGTTGAGATCCACTATAAGCATAATGCTAAGGAGGGTAACTGCAGTATCTTGGGGTTCCAACGAGTAGACTAGTATCAACAAATACAACCATTTTTGGGTTTAATGCTAATGGTTGTAAACCCTTGGGTAAAGTAAAATTGAAATGCCAGATTGGTGATCTATATATGGAAGTCACATGCTATGTGATAGATGCTGATACGTCTAACAATCTCTTACTTGGAAGGCCATGGATTCACCTCATCCTCATTGTTCCTTCTATTCTTCACCAGTGTATGAAGTATGTGGACAAAGAAGAGAATGTAAAAACTCTGGTGGTAGAAAAGTAACCATTCAAAGGGGTTGTAAATTACTTTATAAATGCACTGCTTTATCAAGACACATATGAAGCAGCTGAGTAATTTGTCCCAGAAGAATCAGATAGCGGCAATGAAGCCAATACTGAATTAGGATCCAAAGATTTGAGATCTGATGATGAAAGTTAGAAGATGGAACCAATTGTAATAACCCTTGATGACCGAGATGTAAATGACACCACCAATTTTGATGGCGAGTGGGTTATAAATAAAAATATTGAGTTTACTTATTCGTCTAGTATTGATTCTGAACCCTCAAGTACTAGTATTGACGTGGTCAGTGATCAACTGGATAAAATATACTTTTTAGCAGTATTACAAGCACCCATTCATTATCTTTTAGCATACAAAGTGATGACGATGGAGATGCAAGTGAAGCGATATTTGAAGTTCCTCCCAAATATAAATGTCAAAGACCTATATTATTTGGAAAAGCAAACAATAATGGTAAAGTAAAATGTTTAGATTTTGAGGAAGAATAGGAAAATCCCAAGTTCTTCCATTACGATGAGAATTTCCATAAAATGATGAAAAATATGGAATATAACCTATCCAAAGGCAGGGGTTGAATTTTAGAAAAGGAAGAAGTGTTACGCTTTGACCATTTATTCTAAAAGAAAAAAATACCATATTACTATAATAAAACTGACATGGGGTTGGGATATGTTACCACTCCTAAAATCTTTTAGAAACAAATTATGAAGAGTTTCAACGAATACATTCATCCGAATCATTATGCTGGGACTCAGATGTAAATGTTGGAGTCATTTTCCAAGAAGTCTCCATCAACATGGTCTCCTTAGACCAAAAAGAAGATGATGATGAAGAATTGCCACCAATCAAAGACGATTCCTAAGCAAAGTATCTCAATATGAAATGGGAAGTTTAGTTTGAACAACGTGAACCTTTAACTGAAGAGAAAGTGATCTAGATAAATATGGGTGACGAAACTAATTTTAAATCCATATTTATAAGTGAAAATTTATTTTCTAATGAAATAGAAGAAATGATCTCTCTCATTCAAGAATACATTGATGTTTTTTCTAGAATTATGAAGACATACCAGGATTAGATCCAAAAGTGGAAATTCACAAGTTGAACATTTGACTAGACGAGAAACCCATTAAACAAAAACGAAGAAGGTTCCGTCCTGATATTATGGAAGCCATTGAAGCTAAAATCAAGAAGTTAATTGAATCAAGCTTCATTCATGAGGAACAACATTTTGATTGGGTTACAAACATAGTCCTCATGACTAAGAAGAATGGAAAAATCAGGGTCTGCATTGATTTCAGATATCTGAAAGAAGCATGCCCAAAAGATGAATTTTTATTGCCAATCACAGATGTTATGATCGACAATACTTACGGTTATGAATGAATGTCATTTATGGGTGGATTTTTAGGATACAATCAAATTAATATGTATCCTAATGATCAAAAGCATACGTCTTTTCGAACACCACTTGGGATGTACTATTATACAGTCGTACCCTTTGGCCTAAAGAATGCTAGCGCTACATACCAACGCGCCATGAACACTATATTCTAAGAATATCTTCAGAAGATGATAGAATGTTATGTGGATGATTTGGAAATTATAATAAAAAGCAATGATGATTATCTTCATGCTCTAAGAATGGTGTTCGATCTCATACAGAAACACCAATTTAAGATGAACCTAACTTAATCTTTTCTAGGAGTTTCTACTAAAAAATTCCTTGGAATCATGGTCACTTCCCAAGGAATTCACCTTGATTCAGACAAGATTAAAGCAATTCAAGATATGCCACCCACCTAGAAATCTCAAGGAGTTGAGAGGACTGCATAGGAGGCTAGCATACATTTGCAGGTTCATATCAATCTTGTTCGAGAGATGTCAACCATTCACACAGTTAATAAAGAAAGGAGTGTCATTCGTTTGGGACGATGCCTGTTAGAAAGCTTTTGAAGAGATTAAGGAATATCTCACAAAGCTATCCGTCCTTTGAGCTCTAATTTCAGTAATACCTTTCCTGTAATACATAAGAGCCATAGACCATTCTTTAGGACCTTGTTAGCCCAAAAGGATGAATTCAGACATGAACAAGCCATCTACTATTTGAGTAGAATTATGATTGGAGCTGAACATCGATATAACCCAGTAGAAAAAAAATGCCTAGCTTTGGTTCTTGTAGTGCAAAAAATGCGATGCTATTTGATAGGACAAATAGTCCATGTTATATCGAGAGTTAAGCCATTAAAAATATTAATGACCAAACTGGAGTCATTAAATTCAAGATTATCCAATTGGGCTATTTTTCTATGGCAATACAATATAAATTTTATCCTACAAAAATCGATTAAGGGTCAAACTATAGCTGATTTCCTAACTGAACACCCAATTCCGACGTCTTCAAAATTGTACGAAGACATCCATGATGAAATAGCTAAAAGAAGCACGAATGCACCTCTAGAAGGCACTCCACAAGAGATTGCTAAAGTGAACACCATCACTGAAGAAGTCTGGTAACTTCTCTTCGATGGTTCCTCTTGAATGGGACCCAAAGAAAAAATGATAGCAGGAGTGGGGGTTGTTTTTGTTTCTTCTCACAACTGTATCATCTCTTGAACATATTCATTGAGAGAATCATGCTACAACAATGTTGTTGAATACAACACCTTGATGATTGGCCAGAAGATAGCTAAAGAGTTGAGGGTGAAATATTTGGAAGCATATGGAGATTCTCAGCTCATTATCATCCAAGTTAAAGGAGAATATGAGGTTAAAAATGAAGATATCTTACCATATTACCAAGAAGTCATGAAAATGGCTAATAACTTTAATGGCTTCTATATCAATCATGTGCCATGCCATCAGAATAGCTATGCAGATTCATTTGCTTCATTAGCTGCCACTCTAATGTTGCCCAAAGATTCTAGCAAACACATAACAGTAGGAAGCAAGGAATTATTCTGCCCGTAAAATGAACTCGAAGTGGAGTTAAATTCAGGCAAGAAACTAGAAGCACATGAAGTACATGCTCTTGAGTCTGATCTTGAGCCAAGAAATCGGAGATTTCCTTATATAGACTATGTTTTTTGTGGGATATTGCCCCAAAAACGTAGCAACAATTCGAAAACAAACTGTTCAATTCTATTATAATGCCAAAGTTCAAACATTATATAGAAAATCCTATGATGGAATCTTACTTCATTGCCTTTCAAACAAAGAAGTTCAAGAAGCACTTGAAGAAACTCATAGTACCATCTTTGGAGCGCATCAATCAGGACTATAACTTTGGGATAGACTCCAAAGAATGAAATATTATTGACCTAAGATGATGATAGATGCAGTTGCTTATGCTAGAAAATGGAGGGTCTGTCTAATACATGCAGATTTCATACATCAGACACTAGAATATCTCTATCCGATAGCTACGTCATGGCCATTTGAAATGTGGGGAATGAACATTATCGGGTCAATCTTGGCCCCATTAACAAAGGGTCATCGGTTCATATTGGCCATAATTGATTACTTTTCAAAGTAGACAAAAGCCGTTCCCCTAACTGAATTGAAGACATCAGATGTGATTAAATTCATTAAATATCATGTCCTATACTATTTTGGAGTGCCTAGAAGAATTGTTCATGACAGTGGAGCTCAATTCATGAGTCAACCATTCTCCAGGTTTTGCAACAAATACTGGATCAAAAGTATAGCTTTATCTCCTACTATCCTACAACCAATTGTTTAGTAGAAGCCTTCAACAAAACCATTGTGAAGATTCTTTTTTTTTTTAATGTTAAATGGCAATCTATATCCCTCTGTGTTCCGTTAAAAATTTAATAACAGAACAGTCATAGTCTTGGTCTGTCAGTAGAAAGGACCTAATAAGTTACATGCCAAAGCAATTAACTAAAAGTACATAGAAACAACAAATGATAAACTGAAAAAGCACAACACTCCTGCAGCCAAACGATGGGTACACTGCCAGTCCATCACCCATCAAGCTTCTTAAGAAATTCATTTCATCCAATCAATGTGATTGGGATGAAAAGCTTGGAGAATATCTTTTGGCATATCGAACTACTATCAGGGCACTTACAAATGCTACGCCTTTTTCTCTCGTGTATGGATATGAAGCAGTACTTTCTTTAGAGATCCAGATTCCATCATTGCGGTTGCATTAGCGACCAAAATGACACAAGAAGAGAAGCATTGACAAAGACTTCTAGAATTGGAAGCCCTTGATGACAAGTGCCTTGAGGCTTAATAGAGCATTGAGCTTTATCAAGCACGAATATCTAAAACCTTCAATAAAAAGGTCAAGGAGAGAACTTCCAAGAAAGGTGACGTGGTCCTTTCATTAAAAGGGCCAATCATAACCAATCAAAAATTCAAAGAAAAGTTCCAACCAAATTGAAAAGGACCTTTTGTCATTTATGCGGTCTATTCAAATAGTGCATATCGATTGGCGAAACCGAACGACGACAAAATAATGATGCCGATCAATGGAAAATTTCTAAAGAAATATTACTCCTAATGTAGTATTTAAGAAATACATCATAGAAGACTGCACCAATGATTAGGTCTTCGACGAATGTTGAAGGAGGTTTTCGATGGATATACCAAGAAGAAGCCCGAACCTTTTTAAAGGCAAAATAGATTATATACAAACAGTTTATCTAATAGTAAGAAGAAATCAGTTCAAAAGTTGAGCGATTTGAGATACATATCCTCTTCAATAACCCTCAATTGCATCTTCTACCGGTACCTTAGAAAAGTGAGTAAAAAGTATCAAATCATTTGATACACAAACTTGATTTTTTCTCTCAACAAAAGAAAAATTCAATACTATGATTTGATTATTGGTCCACTCAAATGCCGAGCATACGAAGAACCTAGAGATATTAATGGAGGTGTCTAATTCTTGACATTATTATCTCCAAAATATGACCAATTTGTCCACCAATCAAATAGAGCTCATCTACAAGGGGAGTCCATTTCTTTCCAAGTTCTACTGAAATTTCAATAACCCAGAATTCCTACAACAGTGTAGTCAATACTTTGTGGCCTGTTATTGCATCAATTTCTTCAACAGAGTACAGCATATGAAGATATGCTAGCCCACCGCCAATGTGTAGTTCCACACACCAACTGGGAGTACCAAATGAAAATGAATCCAGTGTCTCTATGACTAAGGATATAGGAAAGTTTGGCATGAAAAGTCCAAATAAAATCTCCACCAACCCATCATGCTAGGGGTAAAAGTATGAACTGTCCAATGCCGTCAAGGCAATGAGAAGAGAACAAGTTTTTCGTCAACTCCAATGTGCTGGGGCTAGAAAGCATGAATTGTCCTAAACCACTAAGGCTAAGGGAAGAAAGAAAAGTTTAGCATTTAAGTCCAAATAAAATTCTCGATAACTCATGATGATGAGAGGAATAACATAGCTAGCCCAATGCAAACGATGATTGGTAACGCTAATCAAATCGTTTATAACTTGGGGTTTGCTAAAATTCCCGTAAACCTGTCATATTAAGCCCTTAACTCTGACAGATCAGAAATTTATTTTCACCAAAATTTATCAAGTTAAAAATTACTTCTGTCAAAACCAAATTTCATTTCCATGAAAATTTGTCAAGTTAAAAATGATCTCTGACGAAACCAAATTTCATTTCTTTCAAATTTGTCAAGTTAAAAATTATCTCTGATGAAACTAAATTTAATTTCCTTCTAATTTGTAAAGTGAAAAATTACCTCTAACAAATCTAAATTTCATTTTCTCCAAATTTATCAAGTTAAAAATTATCTCTAACAAAACCAAATATTATTTGCTCCAAATTTGTCAAGTTAAAAATTATCTCTTAACCAAATTTCATTTTCACCAATATTTGTCAAGTTAAAAATTGCCTCTGGAAAAACTGAATTTCATTTCCTCCAAATTTATCAAGTAAAAAATTATATCTGGCAAAACCAAATTTTATTTACTCTAAATTTGTCAAGTTAAAAATTAGCTCTGGCTAAACCAAATTTCATTTCCACCAAAATTTGTTAAGTTAAAAATTACCTCCGGCTAAACCAAATTTCATTTCCACCAAAATTTGTCAAGTGAATAATTACATTTTACAAAACCAAATTTCATTTCCACCAAAATTTGTCAAATTTAAAATAATCTCTAGCAAAACTAAATTTTATTTTCTCCAAATTTGTCATCCAAATTTGTCAAGTTAAAAATTATCTCTGACAAAATTAAATTTCATTTCCTCCAAATTTGTCAAGTTAAAAATTATCTTTAACAAAACAAAATTTTATTTGCTCTAAATTTGTCAAGTTAAAAATTATCTCTAAAAAATCCAAATTTTATTTCTTCCAAATTTGTTAATTTAAAAATTAACTCTGACAAAATAAAATTTTATTTTCTCCAAATCTGTCAAGTCAAAAATATCTCTAACAAATCTAAATTTTATTTCCTCCAAATTTGTCAAGTTAAAATTTACCTCTAATCCAAATTTTATTTACATCAAAATTTGTCAAGTTAATAATACCTCTAACAAAATCAAATTTCATTTCCTCCAAATTTGTCAAGTGAAAAATTATCTCACACAAAACCAAATTTCATTTTGTCCAAATTTGTCAAATTAAAAATTACTTTTAACAAAACCAAATTTTATTTCCACCAAAATTTGTTAAGTTAATAATTATTTTTGGCAAAACCAAATTTTATTTTCACCAAAAATTACTTTTAACAAAACCAAATTTTATTTCCACCAAAATTTGTTAAGTTAATAATTATTTTTGGCAAAACCAAATTTTATTTTCACCAAAATTTGTCAAGTTAAAAATTATATCAGACAAAACTAAATTTTATTTCCACCAAAATTTACTAAGTTAAAAATTATCTCTAGCAATTCAAAAAGTTATTATACTATAAATTACTGAACAACTAAAATTACAATTTGTTCAGTAAAGTTAATAATTACTTCTATCCTGTTTATGAAAGTTATTTATTCGCTGCAAATCTACTTAAGCATTTGAATATCGACTCTATATTGTCAAGTTAATGATTATCTTTGGACAATATGCAACATAAGAGTCAATAATGTATCAAGTTAATAGTTATCTCTGATCATCAATACCAAAATCATTTTATCAAGTTAACAATTATCTCTGAATGAATGAAAATAAAAAAAATTTCACAAACAAAATATTTCCATTCTAAAATTTTTTCATTCATTATCAATTCAACATTACAAGAGTTCCTTGACATCAAATAATAAATAAAAATCATTACAAATTACTGAGTTAAGAGAACCTTGATTTTTTCTTCAATATCTCTTATCTCTAACTGGATGGTTTCATAAACTTTGACAATAGATTGCTTCTACAATTCATTCTCACTAATGGTTAAGAACTTTCAATTCTACATGCTCAGCCATGTTAATATCAATTACGCCAGTGACTTGATTAGTTCAAAGTTGAGTGTCTCAAATGCATGTCCCAATGCACGACATATGGATTCACAAATATTGGACAATAATGAAGGGCACTTTGGAGTTACAAAGCTACCTACAACCATTCATCATCCTTACCTATTAAATGAAGGAGGATGAAAGGCGAGAAGATAGCAATGCCATAGACCCGAAATCTTTTATCTCATGTAAAACACAAGAGACTTTCTGGTTCCCCGAAGAAATGGAAAAAGTTGAGAATCAGACGGGTATTAGCATTGTTCTTGAATTTCTAGAGAGTAATATCCTGATCCAAATTTTTGTCAAGAGACATAAGTGGGAAGAAATATATCACAATAACTGTAGTGACTAAAAAGACTAAGACAAGAAAACTTACCATAATTAGGGAGGGTACTCACTGTTATAAGGATTTTTCCAATAGGATATTCCTACTATAACGAACCTAGCAGTAGACTAGTCACACATTTGCCAGTAACTGCCAAAAATGCTGAGGTTACCCCAACATTTCCAAGAAACATATCATCTGGAGGCCTTGATAAATGTCAACCTAGTTCACTACACCAATAAAAAGAATAATAATGAAAGAGATTTGGACAAAGTCATGACAAAAGAAACTATGCAAATCTAAAATGCTGATCACAGGTATTTAGAGAGCCACATTATCTTGAAAATCTAAAAAATGTAGATTACAGGTATTTGGAGACCCGTGTTTTAAGTCAAAAAGAGATCAACTTTTCCAAGTTGTTTTAAGAATCTAAAATGTAGATCACAGATCCCTAGGGACCTGCATTTCAAATCAGAAAGATCAGTTTTCAAAAGATCTATTTTCTAGATCCAAAACACGAAGCACAGACACGTGTTTTAAAATTAAGCTCTTTAGAAGTTCTATGTTACATATAAAAAAAATGGATCATGAACCCATGCTTCTAAAAAGTTAGTTCTTTTCTAATAACAAGCCATGGCAACAATCACCAAGATTAAATGAAATGAGATTTGCTAGCTTACCATAAGTCATGGTTTCTTCTCGAACCGCGACTGAAGAAAAGCCAAGAGTGACCTAAGGATTTTGAGAGCCGCTAGCAGCTTGAACAGAGGATGAAGTTTTTCTTATCATCTTCTTTATACAAGTTCTAAAAGAACTTAAATTAGAAGAGCCTGAAGGCTAAGAGAAAAAGAGCTTGGAGAAACGTAAAAACGAAAAGCTTGAAGAAACTAGGAGGCGAAGAAAACTCAAGGGCTCAAAATCTTTTCAGGATGATTTTTGAAAAAGACCAGGGTGTCTTATATAGATTTTGTGATGACTAAGATTTTTGACTAGAAGATTTGATTGGGGAAATCTTCAGTCGAGATCTTTGACCCAAATCTTATTAAAGATTTTATCATTAATAAGCACATGAGACGCTTAAATTTCTGCATTAGAAAGGAGATAAAATAGAGGCGATGCTTCATTTTAACTGCCCAAAAGTGTGGATTTGAAATTTCAAAGATAGAATCACATTTATACATGAACCCATGAATGGAATGCAAGGTTGCATTTGAAAGTGAATCAACCAAATTAGCGCAGAGTCGCTTCAAAACTGTTTTTGGATAATGAATAAAAACTATCCATAGTATTTCAAAACATCTTCAAAATTCACAGAATTTTGAAAACTTTGGAGGAAATTTTGTTGGCAAAATTTTTGAGAAAAGAGCATAAAAAGAGGAATTTATAATTTAAGCCAAAATAGCTAACACGTGGATCATCTACCAAAAAGAGATCCGCGTATAGAGCCAAGAAAGGCTAAAATATGACCCTCATAGAAGTCGCGTAATTCATTTTCCACAGCCAAAATACAGATCCTCATCTGGAGAGACTGACATATTAGACTAAGTAAAGGCTGACAAATGTGGACCATTTAGGGCCGCATGTTATCTTCAAAACCTTAAAAATATAAGGTTATTTCCTTTTATGCTTAAATGCAGATCCTTATCTAGAGAGATCTACGTAGATCCTTAAGGACACATTTCAATACAAATGCGAATTTAATCCACAACTCAAACGCAAGGTTGCATTATGCCCTACAAAGGCTTATAAAAGAAAAACCAAAGATAACCCCGTTTCAGTACAAACGTGTGTTGAAAAGCTACGACTGGATCATCAATCAAGGAGAAATCCGCATTCTTAGTTATCTTGTGAGCTCAAGATTAGAGCTAAATATAATAAAATGTGAATCTAAGAGAGTTGTGTTTTCACTTTAAAATCTCAAAGGATAAAAACTATCCTTGTTTATACTAAAATGTGGATCATCTACCACTGGAAGATTCACATTTAACCCTTTCTTCTAAGCTCTTTTGGAGCTAAGTATAGCCAAAATGCATGCCCTAGAGTGTCGCGTTTTCACTCTAGAGCCTTAAGAGGCGAAAATCATCCTTATTGATACTCATAAACGGGTCTGAGCATGACACACGAACTACCAGAAGTTAAAACATGGATCTAAAAGATGAGATCCACATCCTAATTACAAATCCTAGGAATTAAAGACGTCAGTTATAAATTCTGGAGATTTAACACAAATCGAACGGATTAAAAGGCAAAGAATTAATTCTCAAACTATGGAGGCCATTAATTAAACAGTTACACCAATTCAAAGGTTTCCAAATCTCTATAAATAGCTAGAGACTGGGCTAAAGAAGGGGTTACTCAGTTATATTATCTCTATTTTGAGCTTGTGATAAAGAATAAGAGTTCTTCTAAGAGCCTTTGCAAAAAGATATCAGCTGCAGAACTTGCATTTGGATTGTCAAGGGAGAGCAGAATTGTTCTCCATGGTCACAACATAATCCAGTTTTAAACAAAGAGGAAATTAGATTTTTTTTATCTCTTCTGTAAACAAAAAGTGGTTCATATTGTAATCTTTTATTGAGATTTTCAATAAAAATTCAAATTTATGGCAAATACTATCCCAAGAGGCTAAAAATCTCAAGTTCGTCAGTTCAAGGGAAATACTCCTCATATGGAATATCTCCAATTGGAAGCCCTGAAATATGCCACATCTCATGCAGACCAAATTCCATTTCTCCATTAGGGTGAAGAAAGTACTAGTTGTAGAATTATACAATTCAAAATTGCAAATAGTTATGCTAGATTAGTATCAATGCCATATTGAGCAGCCATTACAGTTTTGAACAACCCAATGTCTGATAGTTCATTTTCGAACCTGGTCAGTACAAACCCAGTTAATAAAGCCCACCAGTCCTTGACTCCTACGTGGATCCAACCCAGAACCCTAAAATTTTCAGCTAGATACTCACCCTTATTTCTCAAAACCCATTCTGGAAAGTTCTAGCCATGCTGAAGCTTTCACCTACTGGAATATCCTAAAACATTATGCTCAGAAGAAGACTGATCACATGAATAGTAGGACCATCTTGGATAAATCCAGATTTAACAAACTTAGCCACTGTGAGAGATTCTTAAGTAGAAATGAGATGCCATTCCATTTGTTTCTCCTCAGTACGTGGTCGAAGATAGTTCAAAGGATTGTGTTTTTCTATGTCTAGAAGTGTAAAGTAAGTCCCTTCCAATTGGTATACCTAAGGACCAGGAGGAAGAAGTAAAGAATTCTTAGTGTCTATAGCATCCCCGAAAATAAAATATGGTTTGGGAAGCCCAGTTCTATCCCTACCTGAGAATGAGGAGCTAGTGACTAACTCACTCATAGTTTGGCCACTGCCATCACGAATTAAGCTAGTCCTCTCTTTGTCAACGTAACAGTATAAAGAAGCAGGATGTGGATAATGAAAATCTGCATAATCCATAATACCCACAGTAGAGCTAGCCAAGTGGTAAGCAACGATGGTAAAGGACTACAAAGAAATAACAAAAGAAATGGGTCACTGCAAAGAAAATCGCCACCACCACTGAATAAAGAAAGTAAATACATTGTTGTGAGGAGCAAAAAAAAAAATAACTCCATCAAACAGAGTTGAAATTAACTCCACCAGACAATAGTTCATATTAGCCCCACCAGGCAAAATTCAAAACAATTCTTCTATCCTAGTAGAGAGAATCTCAATGTTATTGCTTGATCAAGGGTCCCTCGTCACAAGGTAACTCCATGATTACAACTATTAGATAGATAGAAGACTCATTGTTGTCATCAAGAGACATCAAGGACGTAATTATGAGATAAACTCATTTGAAGAATGGATGCAAAGAACTGATTCTTCTTTGCCTTTAAGAAACATGAAAGAGGAAAGGATACGAAGATCCGGTCCCTTTGATAATAAACGGTATTATAATAGGTAACAAAATAAATTGAAATATTCATTGATGCCAATGAAAGAAAAGCTTACTAGCCATAGGCGGGCGAGTTGTTGCCAAAAAAGAGCCGCTCACCTCCGCTGCCTATGCATCTGACGATTGCCTCACCCATTTAGGTACCACAGATTTGAAAATCTCTGAGAAAAGAGAGAAGATTTCGAAAGAGAGAAGATTTTTGAAGAAGGAACAAAAGCTTGGATATTTTAAACAAAGGTTATGATGAAAAGATAGGTGAAGTTGTTTTTCACCTTTACTTGAAATAGTTTTCGTCCTTATCCAAAGCATTTTAAGAGGACATCATTAGTCACGCGGTGGTCGAAGTATTGTGATGAGATGCTTAGTTCTGCAAGACCAACTCTACATACTAATCTTGCTGGAAGCACACTAGATAGCTAGGCTATGGCAAGGCCATGTCAGTTCTACCAGAAGCATCCGGTCAAAGCAAATACGATATGTAAAATATCTGATGGTCACAAGAAAAGGAAAAGAAATTCAAAGTATTTCGACATTTAAGTATAATTTATCTTGAAAACTTTGAAAGGAGTCTTGTAGGCTATCAAAATTGTACTCGGTGATATTTGTTAAAATACATAGGCTAAGAGCTAACAAATGACTGATTAGCCCCACCGAAATGATAGCTCATTGGAAGCAGGTCGGCTTCACAAAATTAGCCTCACCAGCAAGTTGGCCCCGCCATTAGCTAAATTGACTCCACCAATAAGTTAGCCTCGTTAGAAGATAAA
The DNA here is from genome assembly GCA_036321105.1 of Dracaena cambodiana. NCBI lineage: Eukaryota > Viridiplantae > Streptophyta > Magnoliopsida > Asparagales > Asparagaceae > Dracaena > Dracaena cambodiana. The sequence goes on from JAYEPQ010000019.1 coordinate 13,539,893, forward strand.
AGAGGACCAAATCCGCCTTATCAAGTTAGCTAGCTTCACCGGAAGCTAAAACTAAATTAACTTTGCCAAACCAAGTAAGTTAGCTTCGCTAGAAACTAAAAGAAAGCTAAACTTGCCAAGCCAGGACAACTCTGCCAAAAAGGAAAGTTAACTTTGCTAAAAACAACTATCCAGTCTTATCGATTCACCTCACTAAGGGGGATTTGAGTACATTTGATCGTGGGCAAGTAACTACTATGATTTTCGCAAATTGAGGGAATAGTAGTGGCACCCTCTAACTATAAAAAAGACACCAAGCATCTAAAGAAAGGAGTCATAAATGGAGAAAAGAAAGGAGAATTCGAGTGCTTCAAGTTTCTTGTTGGATTGCCAAAAGAAGTAAAGAAGGATCACTCTGATAAAAAATTCCATGTCACATTCACTAGAATCAAAGAATCCAAGGATTGTAACCTTACTTTGATTGTAAAGAAAGTAAATCTCAAGTGTTGCACTTCAAAATCCTAAATTTTGTTGTGTTTTTTTATTCTCAATGGCAAATTTTTTTAGTATGATGTTGTAAGCGATGAAAACAGTCATCTGAGTTTCCATTCAACTACATGTCTTGCTAACATTTCTTTTTTATCCTTTTTCAATTTTTTTTCTTATTCGGCCTCATTAACTCCTCAAGAAGCATTAATTATAGTAGCACCCTCAGTCTAGGATTTGGGATTGGATTCTACTCCATCCACTGGTGTGGCAACCCCAGTGTATCTGAAGTTCTTTCTATTTCTGCACCGTCTTTTTTGCTCGATTTGAGGCCCTAACAAGCACCCATTCCTTCACCAAGAATTATGTAGGCACCACCTTTGACTACTAGTATTTGGGATCTTTCAGCTTTTATAGCAATATCTGCTACTCTCCCATTCAACCTCCCTTCGGCTTCGTCACCTTTGCGGGATAGTCAATGAAAATTGTTTGAAGAGGATTACTTTCACATTTTATGACATAGTGCAATTGTATATATAAGGTCCTGAGGGATGGTGTTATTCCCCTGGAGTCCATTAGAGACATACTGGTTAGCTCTTAAGCATCCATTAGCTATATAGTAGGGTATGAAGTGGCTGCTCCTTTCAAGAAGTATGTTAAAACTTTTATGAGCTCAGCAAGTACTTGGAGAAATTTACATGTAGAGCCCATGACTCCTTCGGTTGATATATTCAAAGAGCGCCTAATGTAAGAGCTTCAACAACAAAGGGAGGGGCACATCCAACAACAAGACTTGGTGTAATATGCCAAAATTCGAGTTATCTGTATTCCTCTTTATCAAAGTCAATTTTGGATAACAAATAATGTTCGGTAGACGTAACTTTAAATCTATAATTCCAAATGACAATGATTTTCGCGGTTATTAGATTTCTAATATTTAAGATTATTGAAAAATTTTCTTACAAGGCCAAAAAATATTTCCAAATTTATTAATTTAATAATATTAAATTATCCTTCTAATTATTTTAGAATTTTGGTTAATTTATTCTAGACTTCAAAATTATAAACGGATAATTTTGTAACATTTCTCTCCTTGAGCACTATGCCCTGCATTAATTTGGTAGTATTTGGAGAATATTATACATAACCAAAATTATTAAATTATTAAATAAATAAATAAATTAATTAATTGTCTCAATTTTGGCGGTGCATGCTAGACAGGAGCTGGCTAAAGAATGGTGAGTGTGGGACTTTTAGTGAATCGGTGTCGCTACAAAAGAAGATTAGGTTAGGATATTTGTATCATAAAAATTAATTAAATGTATGTAAATATAACTCATTCATTGTTACCTACTCCCCCACGTCCATGTCCAAAAAAAAAAAAAAGAAAAAAAATCAAATATGCCTTTCTCCTTCAATGAATATTCCGAACCGAAGAGAGTTGAGTGAGCGAAGTTCGATTAAAAGTCAAGTAAGTAACACTAACAATGTTATTCTTTGTTCGTTTATTCATTTAATTTATATTTATGTACATAATTTATTTTGTGAAAATGTTTGGTTCACTTTTTGGACTATTGATTGATATCGAGAACATATTTGTGTATGTAATTTATTTTGTAAATACGCTTGATTTACATTTTAGACTATTGATTGATATTGAGAACTGAACTAGATCATCGGGTCAATTTTGATATAAATATTATAATATTTGATTATTTTTTATTTTTAAAAAAATAGAGAAGAAAGATAGAAAGAAAAAGGAAGAAGAAAAAAATGTACGTTTTGCATGGGCAACAACAGTTTTTGCACCCATGCAAAAATAATACAGTTTTCATGCAAAAATAATAAAATTTGCATGGACTTTAACTGCAACAACAGTTTATTCACGGGATAAACTGTGTATGTGCGGGTAACATTAATTAAAGAAATTTTCTAATAATATAATTTCTAAAAATATAAATTCTAATAATAAAATTTCCAATATATATTATTGACACTTATTTTTATATTAGAATATTTAATAGTTTAGAGTCACAGCTTACTGTATAGAGGTCCAATATCGATACAAGTCTGCAATATAGATGTGCTAACCAAAGTAAATGAGATATTATTTATAGGAACATGATAATAAATTTCATATATCTTGGTCATATGGAAATAAAGTATTCTCGTGATACATGTATACATGATCCTAAATCTTGATTCCTAAATTCTTGTTTCTTATAAAAGGACATGTATACATTCTGACTTGATATGCCATATGTTTTCATTGGTTCATGTATATCGTGTAGCATTGACATGAGAATTAGAAAAAACTAAATTATGAATAAAAACTATATTGTACAAGTATTTTTTTGGCCAACTTCTTGGTCAGGTGCTGAAAACTTATACGACAGCACCGTGTAGTATTGAGCCACAGTTTGATACATGAGTCACCATAAAGATGATGTTCGTTACTTCATAGTACGGGATTTGACTAGAACACCTAGCGGTGTGTCATGATTTAGCACCATGGGTTTAAGGTCGGGTCCCAGATATGTACGGGCACTTGTACAATATGAAAAACTGTGCTCTATCTTATCCATCATTTGGTTTGAAATGCTAACAAGAACATGACCTGGACTTATCATTTTTACATGATATTTGCAAATGATATATATATAGTCTCTATTCTATTATTCATTATCCATGTAGCACGTTTAACACCAGCACAATTAATCCATATATTCTTTATCTCCAGTACTGTGATACTACATATATCTTTTTTTGTGTTATTTATTGGGTTTAATTTTCTAGGTTTTGAATCCAGATTCAGAAGGTGAAGAAGGGGAATAAGCTCCAATTGAAAACCCGTACTTTGTTGAACAGATTGAGTGATAATAGGCAAGTAAAGTACCTTCTGTAGACCTTTGTATATATTTTGTTTATATATCATTTAACTGGTCACTGTTTTTCTCTTTTATGTTCATATTTAGTGCAACGTGCCATTTCATGTAACTAACTTTTTGTATAAATAAAATATTTTCAGTTCCAGACATATTACTTATCAATCTTATTGTGACAATAGTTTCTGTTATTTCAAAATCTTATGTCTGTTGAGTTATCTAATATAAATTTTAGTAGCGTCCTCAGTTTTGGAAAGCAGCTGAAAAATAGGGGCGTTACAGGTTGGTATCAGAGCCATGATTTAGGTGAAAAACTATATGATTACTGCCACATAAGAATATGTCTATGACTAATTCTTGATAATTATTCCTTATTATTTGATATCTATCTGATCTAGTTCATTCTTGTCCTATTGTTTTCTATTTTTTTGAGATATCTATCTTGAATTCCTTTTATTGACTCCTATCTAGTCCGATTGCAAAATAATGTTCAATCTAATCTTTTGCAAGTATGAGTGCAAGTCTGATACATGAGACCTCTGATCTTAGAAATGTAGTGCAAAGAGTAGCACAGACACAAGAGACCACGACGATGATATTAGAAAGAGCCAGAAAGAACTGGAATAGTATCGAATTTAGAAAAATGAAGCCATAAGTATTTTCTAGGAAAGAAGGATCACTAAAAGTAGAACAGTAAATTATGGATATAGAGAATCTTCTAAAGGTAGCAAGAATTCCAAAAGAAAATTGAGTAGAAGTAGTATATATTCAATTGACTGATGTAGCCAGAACGTGGTGGCTTGCCGAAGAAGTAAAGCACCATGAATCCCTAACCTAAGAGAAGTTTGTAGAGGCATTTATTGTTAGATTTTTTTCATGTATCAGCAAGATAAGAAATGAAGAAGAAATTTCTAGGACTGCAATAAGGAGATCGGACTGTAGATGCCTATGCTACGAAATTCGTGAGGCTCAGTCATTTCGCCCAAACCCTAGTAGCTGATGAGGAGGAAAGGACGCACTTATTCTAGCAAGGATTGAGGTCTCGTATGAAAAGACACCTAGCAGGTCATAACTATAAAACTTACTCAGAAGTATTTCAAGCAGTATGTCGCTTAGAATAAGTATTCAAGGAAAATAGACCAGTGGACTTTAAAAGGTTGTTTGAACAAAGAGCAAGCCCATCAGCTAAGAGGTTTGATGGTCCACTAGCAAAGAAGCAAATGATACCAAATCGAAGTTCGATAATCGGTATATTCTATCAAAAACCAGGACATACCTAAAAGAGTATAGAAGAGCTCAAGGGTTGTGTCAAGTGTTGGTGGTAAAATTTTCAAAAATCAGTAAAAAGAAAATAACCACGCAGAACGCGGAGCTAATTCCGTAGCTTCGCATTTGGCTAAGATTTAGCCTCGCGTTGAGTAAAACGCGATCTAAATCTATAGCTCTGCATTCAGAGTATTTAACTCTATGTGAGCAGATTCTTAGAATTTTAAATTGATTGTGATTGAATTTTGGGCTTATCTAATACCCAAATTGAGTCCAATTAGAATCCAAGATCAAGAGATTTAAATCAAAATCGAATATTTGATTAGAATTCTTGATGAATATAAAAACTTTCTTTTTTTATTCCTATGAAAATTTTTATTCCTATTCCTATAGAAACTCTAAATATCCAACCAAAGTCTATAAACACCCTCTTTGAGGGGACTTTAGGGATCCATCTTTAATAGATTAATCTTCAATAGATCCATCTTCAATCTTTTTGATCCTTTGGCAATTCAAGTATGCGAGAGAGCCTTGAAGTTTTAGGTGATCGAGCTTTTTGGATCTTTGGGAGAATTCAAGTTACGCGTGAGAGCATTGAATTCGTGAAGACCAGCAGAGAAGATTTAGGGCCAGCCATCTTCTTCATCAAGAAAGAAGATTTCCATGTCAGATCGTCAAAATAAGTTACTTGATAGATCCTATTGCCACATAGAGCCCACAAATCATTGTAAAAGAGAGTGATAATCTATAAATCCTCTCGTTTGTTTTTTTGTTCATCTTTCATTGTAATTAAGCTATATTAATGGAAGGAAGCAAGAATTTTGCAACGAACAAACCGGCAACCACAGTGGGAGACATCTCTTTTACTGAAAAAGATATCGTGGCGCAATCTGACGTGAAAAAGATTGGATCCGACGTTAATATGGTCGACGTAGAGATCGTCCAACAGAAATACGAGGAGTACCTCTCCTCTGAATCAGGTAATCTGACCGAAATAAAGCGCTATCGCCGTGCGTGCTCCAATATCCGTAAATCGAGTAATCAGGAATCCACCGTTAAATGGAGACCCTTAGAGATCGCAGCTATGGAGCCGTCGTTTGGAAAGAAAATCCTAACAGAGGATGCATCTCTACTGCTGAAGAAGGCCTGGAAACTAGTTTGACCAGAACCCAACTCCGCAATCGAAATCGGAGAGTAAGGAGGAGAGCCTTCAAAGCCCGTGTTAAACAGGAGGCTAATGAAGTGGCAGAATGCGAGGTTACTACACCTTACAAACTGGCTTGCGTCAATTGCAAGACCAGTCAATATCACGTGAAATGCAAACTTATGACTAAGATAGCGTGTGATTTTCCACACGAGGTTACTAGTTCCAGACTTAAAACCAGAAAAATTGACTTAACCCGCATAAAATGCAAGGATAACCTTAAGACAGAGATAGCAGGTGATGGAGACTCTCCACGCGAGGCTATTGAATTTTAAAAGAAAACTGAGCCAAGTGTAAATCACAAAGCCAGTAAAACTTGTATTAATCGCAAGGTTTGTTACAATCACGTTAATCGCGAAGATAACCACGCATATGATTTACCCCGCGAAGTTATCGATCTTAAACTTGAGCCCAAGCATTAAGCGCAAAGCGAAGGATTCTTGCATAAAATGCAAAGCGGTGCCAGCGTGTGATTCTGCGCGCGAGGCTAAGCAAAAAGCAGAAGATGAATGTTCTCAAAAACGCCAAGCCAGCGTAAAATGCGAGGCTAGCATAAATCACGAAACTAATGAAACTTGTGTTAATCGCAAAAATCGTGTTAAACGTGAAGATAAAATTTGCATAAATCGCAAGAATAAGCCAGCGTGCAAAAATTCCTCTCCACGCGAGCCTAAGATATCAGAAGTTAAACTTCTAGAAAAATGCCAAGCCAGCGTAAAATGCGAGGCTAGAGTAAAACGCGAAGCTATTGCCCAGCCTTGCGTAAATGACCTAAAACGCGAAGTTACGGTCTAGCCTCGAATAAATAGTTCAAAACATGAAGATAATCAGGTGTTGAGCACCAATTCAACACCGTCACTTTTAAGAAGCTTCAGCAAGCTCTCGGACTCTCCCGACAACCAAGTGGGCCCCACACCCAAGATTCTTCATCTAAAGTTCTCGATCTCAGAGATTACTTGACAGGTAAAAGGAGCATGACTCAAGCTCAGCTACACTCAATATGCCATTGTCAGAAACTCATTACAGACATGTCTGCTGTATTGGATTATTGTTGTTGTACCAATAAGAGAGTGTTTGTATTTAATTGAATAACTGAGTCTCGCTAAGATACTCCAAAGAGGAAAAAAAATGATCTGAGATACATAATTAAAGAAAAAAATTAAACGCAGTGACCTCAAATATGGTCGGCAAAGGCAAAAAGATCGAGGAGACAGAATATGAGTCAGATATAGACGATGAAGAACCTTATCATTTCACCCGGCTTAAATCAGGCGCTATTGCTCCTTAAAATTATAAGAAACTTGCAAAAGGTTCTTATAATAATGACAGTGATAGTTCAGCCATAGCTTCTCAACAATCTTATGCATCCTCCCGACCACTGAAATCATACTCGCACGCAGTGGACAGGTCCGATGACATTGACTAGAGGATAGAAGCCCAAGAGCAGATGATTCGAGGTCAGCAGAAGGCCATTAATGACCTCAAACTAATGCTTCCAAAAGTGGTTGAAAATACTCAGAAGATAGTTGAAGATAGATCGAAAACGTTTTCCTCAAAAACACCACCAAAGAAAGACGAGGAGATACCGTTTAAAATAAATGAAGACAATAAAGTAGAAAAGGCTTATTCAACGCATGAAGAAGATGACAAATACTCTTTCCGTGATCCTCATGAAGAAAAGATCAAGAAATTGCAAAGCCAATTAAATGCCCTAATTCACAAGAAAGAATTGAAAGAATCGGGGGTTTCAAGACCATACCCGCTAGAGTGGGACTTCGCCACCTATCCAGAAAAATACAAACCCCTCAAATTGGAGTCATATGACAGGAAGGGGTCCCCAAGCCAACACATATACTACTTCTTGTCACAAGCCGGTCATCTGATGTGAATGACCCCATAATGACCAAGATATTTGCGAGCACCTTGCGAGGGCCTGCCGTTACATGGTTTATACAGTTGCCTCCGGAAATCATAAACACTTGGTATGATGTTGAGAAACAGTTCTTGGCACGTTTTTTTGAGGATGATACTGAAATATCGGTTCATTCCCTCCTTACGACGAAACAAGGAGAAGAAGAAACAATTAAGAGTTTCGTTAAACACTTCAGGGAAAATTTCGTGCATTGTCGATATGGTATGACCCAGGAAATCCTGGTGGAAACCTGTAAGCATAATTTTTGGACTGGTATACTGATAAGAATGAGAGCTGTAGAGTCCAAAACTTGGAAAGATCTGCTGAAGCAGGGAGAGCAGGCGGAAGATATAATTCGCTTGATTGAGGAATCTCGTGGCACGAGAACTCTACGAATAACAAGCCATATCCACAGAATCCTAAAAATAAATGGAAGGTTGTGATGGCTTAAGTTGCAGATTAGAAGCCAAGACCTTAGAATCCGAGAGGTGCAGATCAAAATAGGCCCCGATAAGATAGAACTTATACATTCATGATTGAGCAGACTGGTACTCTGTTCCATTTCCTCCTCAGAAAGGGCATACTGAAACTTCCAAAAAATAAAAAATTAGAAGATGCTGGTAAAACCAACGACACTAACTATTTCCTGTACTATCGGAACGTCGGGAACCCAACTAAGGATTGTTATCTTCTTATGAACCGAATTCAGGTATTGATAGAAGCCAGAGTTCTCACACTTAAAGAGAAACAGAAGAAAGTTTTTGCAAATATGGCAACTTTGGTGGTAAGAACCAGTGAATTCCCTGCCAGAGTGACTCCTATAATAGTAGGGAAGCTAATATCAACACCAAGCACGGGCGGCCCGCACTTGCAAGCTTGCCCCTTGAGTATGCTACGAACCATAGCTGTGACAGAATCATCCTCATTGGCTAGTAGCCGGATTGGACTGGGAGTGCCAAAAATATTGACGATGATAAATATCATATTGCTTCTGTCTTGCTAGCCATTGGAATGGCTAATTGAGTGCTATAGATAAATTTTTTTTTTGGCCATTGCTGTTAAAGCGGCGAGAAGAAGAGATCAAGTTCCTCACTAACCCTATCATACTGAGGGTAAAGGTATGAATCAACCACTCAATACTATTAAAAGCAAAGGGGAGAGGAAATCAATTCCTCAACAACTCATTATGCTGAGAGCAATAGCATAGCTAGCCCAACTCAAATGATAGTTGGTAAAATCTAATCAAATCCATTGATAGCTGGTAATTTGCTAAAAATCTCATAAACTATATCAGGTCAAGTTCCTACCTCTGACAGTGAGATGTAGTTCAAGTTACGCGAGAGAGACTTGAACCGTCTCCACCAAATTATCAGGCATATGCAATTGAGCGTCGCTGCCAAAGATCAATGATCCTAACCCGATCATTTTAGCATGTACAATTAAGCGTCTCCGCCAAACGTCAAGCATAGGCGATTAGGCACCTCTGTCGAATTTCTTGATTTTAACCTGATCACCAAATTGAAGAACCAAAGTATTTCAAAATTTGCAATGTTAAAAGTCATTTTGAAAACTTTGGAGGGGGTTCTGTTGGTAAAATTTTCAAAAATCAGTAAAAAGGAAATAGCCAGGCGGAACGCGGAGCTAATTCCATAGCTTCGCGTTTGTCTAAGATTTAGCCTCGCGTTGAGTAGAACGCGGAGCTAAATCTATAGCTCCGCATTTAGAGTATTTAACTCCATGTGAATAGATTCTTAGAATCTTAAATTGATTGTGATTGAGATTTGGGCTTATCCAATATGCAAATTGAGTCCAATCAGAATCCAAAATCAAGAGATTTAAACCAAAATTAAATATTTAATTAGAATCCTTGATGAATACAAAAACCTTATTTTCCTATTCCTATGGAAATTTTTGTTCCTATTCCTATGGAAACTCTAAATATCCAACTAAAGTTTATAAATACCCTCTTTGAGGAGACTTTAGGGATTCATTTTCAATAGATTAATCTTCAATAAATCCATCTTCAATCTTTTTGATCCTTTGGCATTTCAAGTACGTGAGAGAGTCTTCAAGCCTTTGGTGATCGAGCTTTTTGGATCTTCTGGAGAATTTAAGTTGCACGTGATGATGTGGTAAATTACTGCAAACGCACAGTGTCAGTTGTAGCGCTATACAGGTCTTCCCACAGAGATCTAAGGTGTTTTTGCGATTCTTACTTTCTCTATAGTTCTATCGGACTAACCAAAGCTTCTAGGTTGAAGATGAGAGTTATTCTAATTAGCCTATGATCTAAAATCCACTAGTTTCCAACCATATTCTTACTTCTATTATCTTCTTCTTCCATAAAAAGGTGATCTTTTAGTTTAATCTTTATTTAAAGTGCCCTAAGTATGAGCTAATAAGTGGTGTGCAATTATAACTCATCAAAAATACTACTTTTTATAAATACAAACTAAATCTTTAGATAATTCAATGAAAAAAATAAAATCAACAACCCCAAACTCTAACTAAGCATAGGCTATCAAGAAACCTAATTCAAGTATAATCTATCAAAGTCCTGATTTCGAGGTCATATATTTTAATCTTTTTTTTAGAAAAATCATGTCTTTATTATTTTATTTAAGAAGAAAAATATTAGAAAGCAATTACATGGTGGATCCTAACTTCATCTGCATCCTAGAGCTAAACTAATTAGCTACACATGATTCTAGAAAGCAATAAAATCTAATTTAGAAAGCAAATAAATCTATACTAGAAAGCAATTAAATCTATCTAAAAAGCAAATTAAAATCTAAAAACAATGGCTTACCTCTGGAGCACAGTATTGTTGCTGCCACCCTTTCAGCAAAACCTTAATTTTATTAATAAAAGACGAGTACAAACTAAATCCTAATCTATATTAACTACCGCATAAAACCTAGAATACAAGGATACGACTAATATATAGGCTTCGGAAATCAAACCCTAATTCTAGCAGAACTAGAAAACCAAAAAATTACATCGAAGCCTAGGGAGAAAATTCAGCATGTGGGGCCCACAATTGGACGCTAAATGGCAGTGAAAACCACTAAATAGCATTTTTATTTCGAGTAAATCAATTGAAGTTTCTTCCACGTGCATCTCGTGTCTTTTACATTATATTTCCTTGACTGTATTTGACTTTAATTCTCTGCAACATCGTAGTCTCATAGTTTTGCTCACTTTAGAAACTTTTCGGACTCTGATTTTCTACTCCAACATTGATTTCTTGCCATATCCTTGTACGAATCGAATTACCTGAAAAAGACACTAAAAATACCCGAGTAGCATTTATTTATATACAAAAATAGATAAAGTATGAGAGGAAAAATACAATATATGATATTCATCGCACCCCCACACCTATCTTTTACTAGTTCTCGAGCAAAACCTAAACCTAAAAAGAAAAATAAAAATCCTAACTCACTTTCGCAGGAATCGCGATTACGCTTAGCACGTGCAATAAGCCTGTAAACCCCTAGATTACCCTAGTGGACGAGTTGTATCTCGTGAGGGTTTGCAGCTAATATACCCATAAAATTCATGAAGAAAATAGATTAAGGAATAAAGAAAAGAAAAAATAAGGATAACCGAAAATCAAAAAAAATAAAAATTTTGTACAAAAGAAAGAATTTTTTTTTATGATATTTTCATCAATTAATCTCACTAATATACAAACTCAAGAACGCATTTAGATTATCAATTTTCAAATCGAGTGTCATATCAGATACACTTATCATTTTAATAAAAAATTTAAATCCCATCTTTCAATACCCACTAACAGATAATTTATTGGCTCCTATACATCTACGTGCACGTGTGATAGTCTACTTCGGTTTTGGACTCCAACTCTAACTCATGATTCATCTCCTCCCTCATAACAATTTTTTTCTCTTTTTTTATTTATTTTTTCTTTTTTAAAATTTGTTTTAAGAATATTTCACTTTTCATGCGAATATTTACGCTTACTTAGGTGCAACGTACCCGATTACTCGGTTCACACTCTTTTTTTTCTACTCTTGAGGCTATTGTCTTAATATCAGGCGTACCCCATTATTTTATCACTCTCGAGGCTATTGCCTTAATACCAGGCTCACCCCATTATTTTATTCTCACTTTTTTCTTTTATGTTTTTTTTCTTTTTTTCTTTTTTTTGTTTAGAGAGAAGACTTACTCAATCGTTATCATCTTTGTCCTCAACCTAGTAAACTATGTGAAGTGAAAAATAGATGTATACTTGCCTCAAAACTGCTGTTGGTGGTATTTATTTTTCAGATTTTAATTTTTTTCATAAAATTCAAAGTGTATCATCCAATCTACTCTCCTATCCAATTTCAAAATTAAATTTGTTCCTTTATTTGTAATTAGGTTGATCTATTGATAAAAATACGTAAATTGTTTTTAATTTATTTTTCTTTTCAATTTTTTTAAAAATTTTTTTTCAGTTTTTTTTTCAGTTAGTTACCCTAAAAATACCCAAAGTGTAAAATAAAGAAACCCAAAAATCTAAAAAAAATAAAGAATCTAAAAAAAAAAATTAAAAATCCTAGAAAAATATGAAGAAAATATCCTAACCCATTCCCCCACACCTAGACTCGTATGCCCTCATACACAAACTAAGGACGGTAAAAAAAAAATTATTATACAAATATTTTACACTTATTAGAAAATTCAAACGGTTACGACCTTTTAATCGCTTTCCACTCGCATAATGTGTCCTTTTATGTTTTGATATGGATGAACTTAGCCTTTTTATCAATTTTGCATTTAATCTCTCCATCTTATTTTTGAATTTTCTCAATTTATTTCTACCTTTCTTTTTTTTATTCAATAATAAAATTTTGAAGTTGGAAAGCGTATCTTTACCATCGTTCATATTCCATCCACGAGTATCTTTCATATTAGCAAGTATTTTGGTTTTATCAACTTGTGAAATAACATACTCACTTTAGTGTTGTGGAATCATGAGCTCGATTTTGGAGGGCTCTTTTAAATCATCAGGTACCATAATCTCTTGTTTTTGTAGTTTCTTCCAATCTTCAAGTATTATAAGCTTGTCATGCAAATTTTCTTCAAACCTGTCATCAAAATTCTCAAAAGAAAATGCCATACTAGTAGACTTATCATTAGTCAAGTTATTATGAAGGGATAAAAATTTTTCTTCACAAATTTCTTCACAATTTTCATCAAAAGAATCAAATGATAATGTGTCACTAGCAAGCTCACCATGAGATAAATCATCAAGCAAAATATTTTCTTTATCATCAGTTTCATTATAATTATTTTCACCATGGTTTAAAATAGATTGATCACAATGTTGAATTATAGACTCATCATGCACAAAATTATTTAACTCATTTTGAATCATATCTACTTCAAAAGATGACTGAAGTGGTTGCTCGTTGGAGTAAGATATGTTCAAATTATTAGATGGTTGATCTCCAAAAAGTTTAGTTTGACCAATCACTTTGAGAAGATCTTCCATACAAGAGTCAATTTGAGAGGATGATTTTTGAGATGATGATTTTAGCAAAACTTCCATATCTTCCTCTATTCTACGTCTTTCTTCCTCAGACTCATGATCGTAATTTTCTTTATTTTCTCAAATGATTGCATCTCGAGATCATGAGGAAAATTTGAAGAATGATATGATGGATCCATGTACATATTTGATGATAGATATGAAGTCCTTGAAGGTAGATTCTCATGACATGCATACCTTGCTTCTAATCTTTTTAATCTTTCATCTAACATGTTCAATTGAATATCTTGTTCATGATTAAATGTAGAACATGAAGATGAATAGCCCATAAAGAAATGATTAGATGGAGGACTCTCTTGGTATGGCTCTTGATTATATGCAAAATTAGAATTATTCATCCATTCATAATTGTAATTTTGTGTATAAGAAGTGCTCGTAGGTTCATTATATGTGCTGTGAATTTGATTATGACCTAATCCTAGCGAACTTCCCATTCATGGACACTGATAATAATTATAATATGGATCACGACAATGATAGCAACCAGTTTGATTTTGAAATATTTTTTTTAAAACTTTTTTTTATTATTTATTGAAATAGGTGGAGAGGGAGAGAGATGGAAAAGAAATAAAAACGATTGATTGTTTTTTTTTGAATTTTGTTACATAACTAAAGAACCAAATCACAGACAGGAGAAAATAAGAGATCAGAACGTACCTTATAGGCCGCCAATTGGCGGTTTAAACCGCTGAATAGCGGTTCAACCAGAGAATTAGACTCTCTGATTTCTGCTGCTTAGTCATGAAGCTCTTCTGATCTTTTTTATCTTCCTGTATCTGTAATTTCTGTTCTATGCACCCTCAATACACACTGTTAACCCGTAAAACGTTAGAAAAAGCAAGAAAAACACCGTCGATCCCCAGTAACGGCGCCAAAAACTTGATGTGATAAATTACTACAAGCACACAGTGTCAGTTGTAGTGCTATACAGGTCGTCCCACAGAGATTTAAGGTGTTTTTGCGATTCTTACTTTCTCTATAGTTCTATCGGACTAACCAAAGGTTCTAGGTTGAAGATGAGAGTTATTCTAATTAGCCTAAGATCTAGAATCTACTAGTTTTCAACTATTCTTACTTCTATTATCTTCTTCTTCCATAAAAAGGTGATCTTTTAGTTTAATCTTTATTTAAAGTGCCCTAGGTATGAGCTATCAAGTCGTGTGCAATTATAACTCATCAAAGATACTACTTTCCATAAAGACAAAGTAAATCTTTAGATAATTCAATGAAAAAGATAAAATCAACAACCCCAAACCCTAACTAAATATAGGCTATCAAGAAACCTAATTTAAGTATAACCTATTAAAGTCCTAATTTTCGAGTTCTTGTATTTTAATCTTTTGTATAGAAATATCATGTCTTTATTATTTTATTTAAGAAGAAAAATATTAGAAAGCAATTACATAGTGGATCCTAACTTTATCTACATCCTAGAGCTAAACTAATTAGCTACACATGATTCTAGAAAGTAATAAAATCTAATCTAGAAAGCAAATAAATATATACTAGAACACAATTAAATCTATCTAAAAACAAATAAAAATCTAAAAACAATAGCTTACCGCTGGAGCACGGTATTGTGGCCGCCATTCCTTCAGCAAAATCTTAATTTTATTAATAAAAGACGAGTACAAACTAAATCCTAATCTATATTAACTACTGCATAAAACCTAAAATATAAGGATACGGCCAATATATAGGTTTCGGAAATCAAACCAATTCTAGTAGAACTAGAAAACCACAAAATTACATCGAAGCCACGGGAGAAAATTCAGCATGTGAGGCCCACAATTGGACGCTAAATGGCGGTAAAAACCGCTACATAGTAGTTTCATTTCGAGTAAATCAATTGAAGTTTCTTCCACATGCGTCTCATGTCTTGTAGATTATATTTCCTTGACTGTATTTGACTTTGAGTCTCTGAAACATTGTAGTCTCGTAGTTTTGCTCACTTTAGAAACTTTTCGGACTCTGATTTCCTACTCCAACATTGATTTCTTGCCATCTTCTTGTACGAGTCGAATTACCTGATAAAGACACTAAAAATACCTGAGTAGCATTTATTTATATACAAACATAGATAAAGTATGAGAGAAAAAATACAATATATGATATTCATCACGTGAGAGCCTTGAATTCATTAAAACCAGCAAAGAAGATCTAGGGCCAGCCATGTTCTTCATCAAGAGAGAAGATTTCTATGTTAGATCGTTAAAAGGAGCTACTTGATAGATCCTATCGCCACATAGAGCTCTCAAATCATTGTAAAAGAGAGTGATAATATATAAATCCTGTCGTTTGTTCTTTTGTTTATCTTTCATTGTAATTAAGCTATTTCAATGGAAGTAAGCAAAAATTTTTTGACGAACATCTGGAATGTGAATTAGTCAATCATCGAATAAGTAATTATCCAAAGGTTCAACAACTAGCAGTATCCAAGGTTCCATTCCAGCCAACAGCCAGACCAGCAGTAATATCAAACCAGGGGGTTTCAGAACTAGACCAGAGAAGACCTTTGGATTCCCAACAACAAGCCTATACTAGAGGCCAAGGAGGAACATGATGGAGGCAGGGGCATGTTAGACTGATGAATGCTAAGGAATTTCAGGTCACTAGTGGAGTTGTAGCAGGTACGATTTTAGTTAGCAATACACCAACAACCATTTTATTCGATTCTGGTGCTCTACATTATTTTATCTCCATCATGTTTGTTTCCAACAATTCAGTGATTTTGTTATCTTACCTGCAGAGTGAGATATTAAGACTGGAAATAGTAGTATTATGACTAATAAGGAATGTAGACTATGTCCCTTGATAATTAATAGTAGGGAGTTTTATGCCAACTTGTTAGTTATCAATGGAGGCGGGTATGATTTTATCTTAGACATGGATTGATTGAGTACTTTCCATGCGGTAATAGATTGTACGAGGAGAAGGGTAATATTTTAGATTCCTAGTTGTTTGAAGTTTGAATTTATTGGTGGAAATCAATCTTTAAAACCAGCTGAATCTAAAGTGTCTCCAAAGGGAGGAGTTTTGGAGGTTATGGAATTACGAGATGGAATGTTCCCAGTAGTATCAGAATTTTTAGATATATTTTCTGAAGAGATATCTAAACTACCATCGATAAGGGCAATATAATTTATTATTGATACTATCCTTGAAGTTGAACCAGTTTATAAGCTACCTTAGTAAACGAGAGTTACAGAACTAGAATAAATTAAGAGACAAGTAGATGAGTTATTGAAGTTGGATTTTGTAAGACCTAGTGTTTTACCTTAGGAAGCACCAGTATTTAGCGAGAAAGAAGGATGGGAGTCAAAAATTGTGTGTGGATTATAGGGGTTTGAATGTAGTAACAATCAAAAATAGATATTTATTACTAAGGATAACCGATATATTTGATCAATTAGGGGGAGCAAGGGTATTTTCAAGGATAGATTTTTGTTCTGGATTCCATTAAATAAGAGTTCGAAGAGAAGCTAAAAACTGCATTTAGAATTAGACATGGCCACTATGAATATTTGGTGATACCATTTGACGTGACCAATACTCCAGCAGTATTTATGAATTTGATGAACCATGTTTTTACTCAGTATCTAGATCAATTTATGTTGGTATTTATTAATGACATATTAATTTACTCAAAAAAATAGAGAAGAGCATGCTGAGCACTTGAGGATAGTTTTGCAGACTCTGAAGGAGAAGAGTTATATGAAAAACTGAGTAAATGTTAGTTTTGGTTGGATAAGATTACTTTCTTGGGTCACATAGATTTCGGAGATGGCGTATAAACCGATCCTACGAAAAAAGAAGCTGTAATGGATTGGCCTATGTCGAAATCAGTGTTAGAGATTCGGAGTTTTCTGGGGATGGTTGAATATTATAGGCAGTTTGTACAAGACTTCGCAAAAATCGCATCCCTTCTCACTAAGTTGACTAGGAAAGGAGTGGATATGTCTTGACAGAGGAGTGTAATAAGGCATTTAAAGAATTAAAACGGAGACTAATAACAACATCGGTGTTGGCATTTCCAGACAATTATGGTGGAATTAAAATCTATAGTGATGCTTCAAAATATGGATTGGAATGTGTGTTAGCACAAAATAGAAGAGTGATTGAGTTTGTATCAAGACAATTGTGACCTCATGAGAGAAATTATCCAACTCATGACTTGGAGTTAGCAGTGGTGATTCATGCTTTCAAAATTTGGAGACGTTACTTACTAGGACAGAGAGTAGAGATATACATTGATCATAAGATTTTGAAGAATTTTTTCACTAAAAAAAAACTGAATATGAGACAAAAATGATGGTTGGAGTTAGTAGCAGATTATGATTTAGAAATTAAATATCACCCAAGAAGGATTAATATCATGCCAGATACACTGAGTAGCAGGCCTGCAGCTGAGAGATTAAGTCAACAAAATAAACTTTTAATGGAGATGCGAAGAATGGAATTTGAAATAATTTTACTAGGAGTGATAGAGCAACTTATGGAGATACAGTTGTAGTCACCATTAATAGAGCAAATTAAGTAAGCTCAAGTTAGAGATGAGAATTTTCAGAGACTAAAAAACAAAATGGAAATAGGCAAGAGACCAGAAATGAAGATATACTTAGATAGGGCTATTAGATTCAAGGAAAGATTATGAGTACATAAGGGGAAAGTAACAGATATAGTTTTAGAAGAAGCTCATAAATTAATATATTCCATTTATCCTGGAAGTAATAAGATTTAATAGGATATAAAAAAGTATTTTTGGTGGCTAGACATGAAGAAAGGGATTGCTAGATATGTATCTAGATGTTCCACTTGCCAGTAGGTGAAGGCTAAATATCGGAGAATAGCTGGATTGCTCCAACCACTAGCAATACTGAAGTATAAGTGGTAACAAATATAAATGGATTTTGTTACAGGCTTATCCAGGAGCACTAGAAGTAATAATGCAATTTGGATAGTTGTGAATTGACTGTCCAAGTTGACTTAATTAATTCCATTCATAGTTGGTCAGTCAACTGAAATATTAGTCAGAAAATTTATACAGGAGGTGGTGAGATTATATGAAGTTCTAGTCCAAATTATATCAAATAGAAATACAAGATTTAGATCACATTATTAGGAGAGAGTGATGGATAGTATAGGAATACATTTAGATCTATATTCAGTTTACCATCCACAAATAGATGGTCAATCAGAATGAACTATCCAAGTGTTTGAAGTTATACTTAGGGCATGTGTGTTGAATTTTGGTGGATCTTGGGAGGACTATTTATGCATGGTGAAATTTTTATATAATAATAGTTATCAAAAAAGCATCAAAATGGTACTATTTGAAACTTTGTACGGACGAAAATGCAGATCTCCATTATATTGGAATGAGGTTGGAGAACAAAGTATTTTGGGAATATAATTGATTACTCAAGCAATAGAATAAGTAAAAAATATCAGAAAACACAGGAAGGTGGCCCAAGACAGACAAAAAAATGGGCAGATCAACGCAAAAAACCATTAGAATTTGAAGTAGGAGATAAGGTATTTATTAAGATATCCCCTAAGATATCCCCAATGATAGGTGTGATTAGATTCGGTAAGAAAGGAAAGTTTAGTTCAAAATACATCAGACCATTTGAGATTATGAAAATGATATGAAATTTTGCCTATAGATTATCATTACTACTAGAGATGGAAACTGTTCATGATATGTTTTATGTATTACGGTTGAAAAAATATTTGGGTAAAGAATACAAAGTAGTAAATCTATCTGAGGTGGATTTGAAATTAGATCTAGGGTGAAGAATACAAAGTAGTAAATCTATCTGAGGTGGATTTGAAATTAGATCTAAAGTATGAGAAGCAGTCCATACTAATTATCGGTCGATAGGAGAAAGTCCTAAAGAACAAAGTGATAGCATTGGTCCTTATTTCATGGGATGAACAATCACCAAGAAATTCCATTTGGGAGCTTAAGAAAAATATCAGGATAAAATACCCATGTCATTTCTCATAATAAGGTACTCCAATTGAATTTATTTTATCAGTAATATCCATATAGAGTGGTACTCCAATTGAATTTATTTTATCAGTAATATCCATCAGTAATATCCAATTTGGAATTTTGAGGATAAAATTCTTTTGTTAGGTGGGTAGAATGTAATACGCTAAAATTTGAGCTACTTTTATTCTTCTTTTAAACTCGATCGTACCGAATAAGACTATCGAAATCAATTTTGGACACCGAAATAATTTTCTATAGACGTAACTTTAAATCCATGATTCCAAATGATAAAGGTTTTCGCGGTTACTAGTTTTATAATATTTTGGATTATTGAAAATTTTTCTTACGAGGCCAAAAATTATTTTCAAATTTGTTAATTTGATAATATTAAATTATCCTTCTAATTACTTTAAAATTTTGATTCATTTATTTCAGACATCAAAATGACAAATGAATAATTTTGTAACAGTTCTCTCATTAAGCACTATACTCTGTATTAATTTGGTAGTATTTGAAAAATATTACACATAACCAAAATTATTAAATTATTAAATAAATAAATTAATTGTCTCAACTTTGGCGGTGCATGCTAGGCAAGAGTTGGCTAAAGAATGGTCAGTGCGGCACTTTTAGCAAACAGGTGTCACTACAAAGGAAGATTATGTTAGGATATTTGTATTATAAAAATTAATTAAATGTATGTAAATATAACTCTTTCATTGTTACCTGCTCCCCCATGTCCACGTCCAAAGAAAAAACTCAAAGGGGCCTTTCTCCTTCACTGAATATTCCGAGCCGAAGAGAGTTGAGTGACCGAAGTTTGATTGAAATTTGAGTAATACTGTTATTTTTTGTTTGTTTCTTTATTTAATTTATATTTGTGTACATAATTTATTTTGTGAAAATTCTTGGTTGACTTTTTAGACGATTGATGGATATCGAGAACATATTTATGTACGTAATTTATTTTGTGAATATACTTAGTTTATATTTTGGACCATTGATTGATGTTGAGAACTAAAGCAAGTCATCGGGTCAATTTTGATATGTATAAATATTGTAATATTTTCTTATTTTGATTTAATAAAAAGAGAGAAGAAAAAAAAGAAAGAAAAAGAGAGAAGAAAAAAATGTACGTTTTGCATGGGCAACAATAGTTTTTCACCCATACAAAAATAATACAACTTTGATGCATAAATAATAAAATATGCATGGGATTTGATTACAACAACAGTTTTTTCATGGACTAAACTGTGTATGTGCGTGTACCCTTAATCAAAGAAAATTTCTAATAATATAATTTCTAATAATATAATTTTTATTAATATAAAATTCTAATAATATAATCTTTAATATATATTATTGGCACTTATGTTTATATAAGAATATTTAATAGATTAGAGTCACAGCTAACTGTATAGAGGTCCAATATCGATACAAGTCTGCAACATATATGTGCTGACCAAAGTAAATGAGATATTATTCATAGGAATATGATGATAAATTTCATATATCTTGGTCATAAGGAAATAACGTATTCTCATGATATGTGTGTACATGATCCTAAATCTTATTTCCTGAATCCCTATTTCTTGTAAAAGGACATTTATACAGTCTGATTTAATAAGTCATGTGTTTCCATTAGTTCATATATATCGTGTAATATTAACATGGGAAATAGGAAAAACTATAAGATGAATAAGAACTGTATTGTACAAGAATCTTATTAGCCAACTTCTTGATCCAATTCTGAGGACTTATACTACAGCAGCAACATGTAGTATTGAGCCACAGTTTGATACATGAGTCACTATAAGGGTGATATCTGTTATTTCACAATACAGGGTTTGACTTGAACACCTGGAGGTATGTCATAGTTCAGCGCCATGGGTTTAAGGCCGGGTCCTGGATATGTACGGGCACTTGTACAGTATAAAAACTGCATGCTATTTTTATCAATTATTTTGTTTTAAATGCTGATAAGAACATGACTTGGACTTGTCACTTTTACGTAATATTTACCTGATATTTGCAAATGACATATATAGTCTCACTATTCTGTTATTCATTATCCATGTGGCATGTTTAACACTAACATAATTTATCCACATATTTTTTTTATCTCCAGTACTATGATAGTACATATATCTTTTTCTTGTGTTACTTGCTGAGTTTAAGCCTTTGGGTTTTGAACCCAAATTTAGAAGGTGAAGAAGGAGAACCAGCCCTAACAGAAGACCCATACTTCATTGAATAGACCAAGCAACAATAGGCAAGTAAAGTACCTTCTGAAGACTTTTGTATATATTTTGTTTATATTTCTTTTGCTTGGGCACTGCTTTTCTATTTTGTGCTCATATTTAATGCAATGTATCATCTTATGTAACTAACTCTTTGTATAAATAAAATCTTTTCAGTTTTAGACATACTACTTATTAATCTAATTATGATAGTAGTTATACTTATTCCAAGATCATGTGACTGTTAAGTTGTCTAGTATAAAGTTAAGTAGGGTTCTCCATTTTAGAAAGCAGCTGAAAAATGGGAGTATTACATTTGGTTAACAAATCTCTTGAGGATGTTCAACAAACCCACCAAATTGCTAACTGGGAGATCTGAGTGAAAGATTTGGAGATTGCTAACCCCAATTGTCGGATTACTGACTCACATCAAATTTGGGAGGAGATTTTAAAGGAGATCCATGAACAAGAGATTCGGTTGAATGCCATGATGGCTAGCAAAGAAGAGACATTGGATCGTCTTAATGAATCTAACGATGACAGCCAGAAGATTTTGGAAGAGAGAAGTGCTATCTAGGCCCGAATATATAGTCTTCCTTTTGGATCTCCCGAAAAGAGAGAGATCCTGGCGGAGATTAAGACTGCCGTTGAAGGCGAAGTGTACAAGAAACTCTTTAAAAAGCACCTAAAGACTTTCAAACAAAGGTCTCAATAAAAGTTTTAACTGGATAAATTTTATTATCATCGTTAGAGGACAATTTACTTTAGTTTTATGTGTGTGTGTGTGTCATGCTGTGATTTTGAGTTAACCTAGGATGGACATCTCATTTTTTTAGCAAACTGTCTTTGGTTGATTGGGAGTTTGATGTTGAATTGTAACTTGTTATGTCAGCCAGAGATTTCACATTTAACTTGTTTTTTGACATTGTTTTGACCATAGATCTCATGTTGAACTTGATCTTCATGGATTTCTTAGATTGCAAGAGACATGTTTTATGATCTGTTTGTGAGAAATCCTTTGTCGTGTTAAAAGTATATTTTCAAATTTTCAACGAGTTTTGATTGCCAGGTTGTTATTATTTTAACTTTCTAACAATGCATGCAAAGTCCTTTAGAATTGTGATATTGAACTTAGAGGACCTAGCAATTTTTTTTTGGTAGGAGGTTTATTGTTAACTTAATGAGTTCTGTGGATTTAATTGTATCCAAGGATAATTTTGGTCAATTGTTTTTCCAAATGCATCTATCATAGAAAGAGCTTGACAAAAATTTACTATATTTATGTCCAGAGATGCAATGTAAGCACTGTGCTAGACTAGTTAATAGACAGTTCATTCTTGTTTACTTCGTACATTGATGTGTTCAGATTCTTTGTTAAACAAAATTTGCACCTGATATATTTTTATGGAGTTTTTAGTAAACCTCCACATATAAATGGATTGAAGTGCCTTTACAATTATCATTTGTTTTGGGCTAGCCACGTCATTCCCTTCGACCTGATGAGGTGGCGAGAGTTTCACTTGGGCTTAAAGGCCAAAATTTCTCTCTATCCACTGCCTTAGAGGCACTAGACTCATTTTAATTTCTTTTTTTAGATAATAATTTAGCTTCTGACGAGGCTAACCCATTGGCAAGGCTAGCTTGTCAATGAAGGATTAGATATTTTGTAGGAGGATCAAATCTTTTGTAGAAATTGAAGAGTTAGACATTGCTTCATTCTCTAGGACGAGCATCGCATCGGAATTCCAGCTTGGAAATGATTTAGCATTAATGACGTCTCTTTGTTGGTCGCGCCCAAGGGCTCGACCTAAGGGCTTTTGGATTCTCCTTCTTGCAGGTATAAATAACCCTGGGGCCATCTGGGCATTTGTAGTATCTGACTTTTCTTCTCTTTCGAAAGGTTCTTAGCCTCTTTTATAGTTCAAGATTATGACCGGCCTTATCTTTCCTGCAAAAGAGTGGTTCCATATCTATAGACCCTCTGACCGATGATGAAGGGGATGGAACTTGAGTGGATCAGGCTCCACACTTGTGCCACTAGAGTAGGGCTTCCCTTACTACTTTTATATTCTTCTCTTCTTTTACTTTTGTCTCTTTTTTTGTCTTTATTGATGTTCGTGCGATCTTAGCTTTACAGTGCAATTCCAAGCTTCAAATCATCAGGAAGTGATGAGTTCCTTTCATGACGAGTTCCTTTCTAACTCCAAGCCTAGTAGGAGGATTGCCTTTCTAGTTTGATTTCCATGCTTAACAATATTATTGATTGGTAGCCGCAACCTTTCCGCTAACGAGTCTTCCAGCTGCATTGGGCTACAAAGAGCGCAATAGTTTTCAAAAATGCCATTGCATCTCAGTGGGGCTTTTGTTTCCAGGATTCCATGGTCATCCTTGCAGGCTTCTTGGGTGTCATAGCATCCTTCCAAAATGCTATGGCATCTTGCTGGCCGTTAAGCATTTTGGAGCATGCACTGAGGCTCTTCTAGGAACAACTCCTATGTCATACTATAGTCCACATCGAATCCATAGTCTACTTGAACGTTGTTCTTTTTGTACAACTTGTGTTAAACTAGTCAAATTACAGAGTCATTACAATGCTTAGAACATGCGCATGTACTGTAATGCTTAAAGTAATCATTGTAACTTGAATTTTGAATGTAATACTTGTGAATTAATAAAAGAATTTTATTCATTTGCACATTTGGTGCATTTTTTGTTGTTCAGTACTGGAATGCTAATTTACAAGTCCAAACAGACATAGTCAACTCTTTACTTGGTATTGGATTATCGGGGTATCGCCTAGTAGCTCCCAATGGAAAACTCAAGAATTTCTTTTATTGTTATTACCCTCGACTAAAGATTTCTAAGGGTTATACTTTTTGAGAAATTTTCGATTAAGGGCATCATTAGAACTTCACCATTGGGTTTGGCCAATCTATAAGCTCCATTAGAGTAAATTGATTCTACCACGAAGGGTTCTTCCCATTTCGACTGAAATTTGCCTTTGGATTTGTGAGTTATGACTATAGGGCATTGTATTGACAAGACTAAGGCCCCTTGTTTAAATATCTGTTGTTTAACATTTTTGTTGAATGCTTTGGATATTCTGGCTTGGTAAAGTTCGATGCATTGTTGAGCTTGAAGCCACTTTTCATCTAATGCTTCCAACTCCTAAAGACGTAATTTGTGTTATGTTCGGCAGTCATTTCCAATTCCAAGGCAATATAGAGTGATGGTAATTGAATTTCCAAAGGTAAGAATGCTTCACAGCCATATACCAAAGAGAATGGAGTTGCATTGTAGGAGTCTGTACAGTTTTGCGATATGCTCTAAGCACTCACCAAGTTTTTTTATGTCTATCTCGTTTATTTTTTTGAACGAATTTCTTAAATATTTTGATCACTGTCTTATTGAATACTTCTGCGAGGCTATTTGCAGCAGGGTTGTAAGCTGTTGTCATGAAACTTTTGATTTTGAATTTGTCACATAACTTGTAAAATGCTTGGCTTACAAATTGGGGTCCATTGTTCTGAACTAGCCTTTGTGGCACGTCAAATCAGTAGATAATGTGGTACTTTATGAATTCAATCATGTAAGAGGCTTTTGCTTCTTCCAGTGCTATCACTTCTGACCATTTAGAGAAGAAATCGGTGATTGCAAGGATATATCGATGACCTTTTGAAGAAGGAGGGGAGATAGGTCCAACACATCAATACCCCACACTTCAAACAGCCATGATGCAACTATAGGATAAAAGTATTTTGACGTTCTATGGATGTATCAACATGTATCTGGCACGCATGACATCTCTTAGCATAACCTATGGCATCTTTTATCATTTTTGACCAATAGTAGTCCATCCTTCATAAACGATCCCAAAGTTTGGGTCCAGGTGGGTGGGCGCTACATATGCTGTCATGGACTTCTCGTAACGCCACCTGTGCTTCTTTATGAGATAAGTGTTCGCCGCAAAAGTTTCTTTGCTTCCTTCCATCGAATAAACTTGAATTACAATGAAAAGTGAACAAGAAAAAAAAAAAAAAGAACAAACAAGAGGATTTATATATTATCGCTCTCTTTTACAATAGTAAACATAGGATCAGTGGCGATGGGATCTGTCGAGCAGCTCCTTTGGACGATCGAACGCTGAACTCTTCTTCTTTTGAAGATAACGGCCGACTGTAGACTATCTTCTTCGGTCTCTCCCGAACTCAAGGCTCTGTGCGTAACTTGAATTCTCTAAGAACCGAAAGGAAGAAGAAGAACACCTCTGACTTCAAGGCTCTCTCGCGTACTTGAATTGCCAAAGGATCAAAAAAGAAGGCAATTGCTGAAAAGAAGACCCCTAGGGTTTCACAAGGAACGTATTTATATCCCCAGGTTAATTTGAGAGTTTCTATCTAAATAGAATTCCCTCTCATCAAGGATTCCAATCAAATCTTTAATATTGATTTAAATCTCTTGATTTAGAATTCTGATTGGAATCAATTCGGGTATTTAGATAAGCCCAAAATCATAATCTCAACCAATTTGAGATTCTGGTTATCTGCTCACGTGGCGCTTTAATCGCATCAAAACTCGGTGCTAAACAACCAAAACGCGGAGCTAACGCGAAGCTTATTGATAGCTTCGCGTTTTACTCAACGCGAGGCTAATACTAGCCAGACTGCGGAATCAACGCGGAGCTATTAAACATCTCCGTGTTTTCTTTAAATGCAAGGTTAATATTACCAAATACGGGGCTATTGAATTAGCTCTGCATTCTGTTGTGGAAAATCCTTTTAACTTAGAAATTTTCATTGCCAACAATAAGCACCTGAGCAAAATCCCATTGTACAACCTTCGTTACAACTGTTTTATGGCCGTGTTGTAGAAGGAATGACTTGCTCATTTTTTAATGGAGGTAGCTTCTTTTAGGTCTTTGGAGAGGATATCGTAAAGCACAAAGTCTATAAAAGGAAATCTCCAATTCCTAGGTTCCAAGCTCGGTGACGCTTCATAGACTACCTTACTTTTTAAGCTTGGCTTGCCACCTTTGCTAATTTCCAAGGCTTGTTTTTGGTGATATAAAATGTTGACTAGCAACCGAGATTCTTTGTTCTATCTTGGGTGGCATCGCTAAGGTAGCGGCTAAAGATGCCTAAGCATCAGCATGTGTATTATTTTTTCAAGGTACATAGTTGATAAAGAATCCTTAGAATAATCTTGCTAAGGATATTGTAGCTTGATGGTATAGAATCAAGTCCTTATTGCTTATGTCATATTCACCTTTACTTGACTGATCATTAACTTTGAGTCACCATTGGCTTCAAGATATTTTATCCCTATTTCTTCGGCTATTTGCAATCTGATGATGAGAGTATTATATTCGGCCATGCTGTTTGAGCACGACTCTGTCAACGAATACACAAAATGTCATTTTCAGGAGATATAAAGACTATCCCCACTCCAGCAATGACTCTTTCCTTTGGTCCCATTCTCACGACGCCATTTAAGAACATTTGCAGACTTCGTCTTGTGAAGTAGAGTTTGCTGTCATCACTTCATTTGGGATGGTTTAGTACTTGGAATTTTCAGGTATCAGATAATCAGCTAGAAAATTTGCTATAACTTGTCCTTTCACTAATTTCTGAAGCACAAACTTCATATCATATTGCGATAGTAGCAGTGCCTATTTAGCTAGCCTTGAGTTCAGTGAACCTGGTTGTATTATCAATAATTTAAGAGGATTTACTTTGGATATTATATGGGTAGTTTTCCCTACAAGTAGTGTCTCATGTTCTGAATGGCCAAAACTAAACCTAGGCATTCTTTTCTTATTGGAGTGTACTGTGTTCAACATCAACTATTGTTCGACTGAGATAGAAAATTGCTTGCTCATGTTCTGTTTCATAAGTTTGAGCTAGTAAAGCTCCTAAGACATGGTCCATTGCTCTAATGTAGAGGAGAAATGGTTTGCCAGAAACTAGAGCCACCAACACCAAAGGTTTAGTTAGATGTTGTTTGATATCCTCGAAAGCATTTTGGTATTCAGTGTCCCATAAAGACACACCTTTCTTCATTAGTTTGGAGAACGGATGACACTTTCCTGCTAAATTAGCAATAAAACAACAAATGTATGCAGACGCCCTTGTAAGCCCCTTAGTTCTTTAATGTTTCTTGGGGGTTGCATGCTTTGGATTGCTTTTACTTTATCAGGTCTAAATAGATTCCCTTGTATGTTACCATGAACCCTAAAAAATTTCCACTTGACACCCCCAAAAAGGATTTTGTAGGATTCATCCTTAATTGCTGTGTCCTCATTAAGTTGAATACTGTCCGTAATTCTCGAACATGATCATCTTTGTTCTCACTCTTCACCACAATATCAAAAACATATCATTGTACAATTTTTATAAGTGATCATAAAAGATGGCTGTCATAGCCCTCTGGTATGGGGCTTCTATATTCTTTAGACCAAAAGGTATTACAGTGTAAGAAATCACCCCTTGTGGTGCTTGGAAGGACATATATTTTTTTATCACCGGATACATTTTGATTTGGTTGTATCCAGAAAAGCCATCCAAGAAAGATATTCTTTCAAAATCGCATGTGTTATGTATCATAACTTCTGTGATTGGAAGTAGGAATTTCTCTTTTAGGCAGGTACGATGCAAGCCTTGTAGTCAATGCAGACCCTTACTTTCCATTTTTCTTCATGACTAGTATGATATTAGCCAACTAGTCTGGATGCTGTTCTTCATGAATGAATCCACAAGTCTTTAGTTTCTTGACTTTGGCTTCAATCGCTTGTTGCATTTCGGGTTTGAACTTCTATTATTTCACTAGTTTAACGTTGTCTCAAATATTGAGATGGTTTTGGGCAATTTTTGGATCCAATTCTGACATATCTTCATAGTTCCATACAAAGACATCCATGTATTAGCTAATGAGGTCAATCAAATTTTGCAACTCATTTTGGTCTAAATTCTGTCTAATAAATATGGGTTTTGGATCTTGATCACTCCCTATATTCACTTGGCTAACTTGATCATCTGTAGGAGGTTCCTGATGCTCAAACCTTATCTTCCACTGGGCATCCATCTTTTGAGTCCATGATAAAGGGTTGTCTTTACTTTCTTCTTCATGCACATCAATAGAGACTGATGCCATATTTGATGATAAATGTTTGAGTAGTCCATTCAATCCGAATTCAAAATCAGTATTGGATGATGATGATGACCTTGGCTTCGTGCTCTTTGATGTATTTCATTATCTCAAGTTCAGAAGAAACATACCCTAGACCATGCTTAGTTTTGCTGTAATCATCTAATCTTTTCCTTTTAGGGCACATGGTTGTAAAGGGGTTCTTCTTCTTTGATTGAAACACAACCCTTCCCCTTTGCAATGTCGTATCCCATCATTTCCATGAGTCTGTGGGAATTTGGCCTGTAATGATCAAACTGCAGGATGTTTGATTCGTCTTTAGTACTGCTAGGGTTAAGTTTCAGTTTGGTAGTAGATTTGTCAAAGACAATTGGGGTTGATTATGTTTTGATCGTACGATAAGCATAGCATCCTTAGAATCCTCTATTAGTGAGTTGTTCGGTGAACCTTAGTGTACCGGTATATGTAATGTCGGTGTCTTGTTAAGTTTTTTTAATTAAGGTCTCTTTACAATCAGTTGCGTCAGTAGAACTAGACAAAATATACTCAAAAGCAGAACTTTCATTAAGTACCCATTGGCCTTCAATATAAATTTAAAGGTTGATTATTACATCACTTAATTTTATCACAAGAGGGTTTAGCTCTACACATCCTCTTCGTTCCCGTCATCGGGTTCCACATCCTCTTCGTTCCCGTCATCGGTCTCATCCTCTTGTTCATCTTTGTACAACACGACATCAGTAACATAATTTTCATCTCTCTTAAAAGGCCACCTTTTTGTGTAGACTATTTTGACCACCTCCTGTGTGTCCACATACTTCAAACATTGGTGTAATGTTGAAGGAATAATGAGGTTAGAGTGAATCCATGGCCATCCCAGCAATAAATTATAGAATATATCAGCATCTATGACGTGGCAGGTAATCTCCATCTTGAGATCTCCAATTTAACATTTCAACCAAATTTTTTAGATGGGCTGGCTATTTTGTGCATTAAAACCATGGATTGTAGTGGTGGTAGACAAACTGCGAATTGGTATGAGCAAAAATTACATCAAGCGCACTGGCATGATACTCAAGGCTGAACCCAGATCGATTAGTATTCTTTTGATTTTTGTGGATCTGATATAATCTGTGTAATAAAATGGCCGGTCGTGACTGGAATTTTTCACCAACATATCATCAGGTGAGAAGGTTATGTTAGGTAGAGAGAAAACTTGATGGCGACAACAACACTCTTTACTTGTGGGTGGAGGGATCTGAGTGAGAAGCATCTTCTAATCTGCCAATGCTTCGTGGATTGCCTCTCTAGTTTCCCTGGACAAGTGCAGTAGTTCATGCATGGTGATTTGGGTAGGAATATTTGCCAACTACACCATGATGTCAAATTTGAATGGGGTCGAAAGATCTTCTACAGCTCGTTTTATCAAAACCTTGTCAAACCTTATCTTTTTGGATCTACTTTTGTCCAAAGGAGGTTTAGGTACTGACATAGAAGTAATATGATCTAGAATCATATTACTTCAGGTACTATTTACTTGACCTTGTATTGGCAGGAGATATAGCCTCTGCCATAGAAACAATCTGCTCTTCGTTGGAGTCAGTTAGTAAGCTAGTAGAAGTGTCATAACCCACATTATTTCTCCCTATTCGATTAGTATAGAAGTCAACCTTTGGGATTGTTGGTGGTTTGGATCCGCGTTAATGATCCTTATCGTTACTCTGGAAACTAGACCTCCATTGGGCATCTTAACACCTAGTAGGTCTCTTTCAAATTGCTTTGATATCATGTTTATAGTAACTTTCTTCTTTTCTTTATTTAATCGAAACACATCTGCTTCCACTAGGCTTAAAACTTGTCTTTCGGGATAAAACAACTCTTTGTGGGATGACTTGTTATTTTGTGGTAATGACAATATCTGGATCATTAGTACGCCCAACACTTCTAGTCTCTTGGATTTAGGTAACTCAATTTTATTATTTTTAACCAGCATATTGAAGATTTCACGCATCTGATCATCCTTGAATGAATACTTTTTTTTGTTCATTGGGCCAAAGAAGTATTTTGCTGAAGCAGTGGATTCTTCTTAGGCTCCATTGGGATATCCACCACCAACACACTCTTATCTTTGAAATTAGAAGGCAGCCATATTGAAATGGATTCTGTCCTCTGTTTACCCTTATCTTTTGTGGAAAGTCCAAAATTGATTTTTCAATGATTTTGGCTTGTTTCTAAAGCTCTTTCCATGTATGGGCCCGAACAACACCCATGTAGAATTCAATCTCGGCGTGTAGATTATGCCTACATGTTTGTAGTAATATAGATAGTGGCATTCCTTCAGGGCATCTGATAGATAGATTTCTAAATCTTTTAATGAAGTCTTTCACTACCTCTCCTTTCTTTTGCTTTTCTTCAGTCAACATAGGCATAGATACTTCAGTGTCATCCTCGTAGAAATGAGTGAGGAACCAAGCCTTAAGATCTGCCCACGAATTGATGGACCTTATTGGTAACATTCGAAACCAATCAAAGGCAATGCCATATGGGGACCCTATGAATAAACAGGTCATGAGTGCATCATTTCCCATAACATTTCCTATTAATGGATGGAAATGCTAAATATGTTGATTTGGGGATCTCTTTCTGTAATATTTATCAATGGTCGGAGCTCGATAATTGTTGGAAAAAGGGATTAAGTCCCATTCGGGAGGGTATGGATGCGTAACTCTTGACTATTGTAGAACTTCCTTGTGTGTTAATGCATCCAATTTTGTTTGGATGTCCTACAATACTTTATCTTTAATCTTATCGGATTTCTCATTCATATGGAAGTCAAACTCATCTTCTTCATCCTTGTGATCCTTATCTTCCTTATTTTTACCTCCAAATCCTAATTTAGTCTCAGCATCTGGGTTTTCATTTGGTGATGTTTTTGCCAAGTGTTGTAGTTGGGTCAAAATAACATTCATAGTCACTTTCTATTGTTCTAACAGTGCTTGTTGTTGCTTGATTAACTCTTCTTGAGCCCTTAGTCTTTGTAGTAGATTTCCTACATCATCGCCAACAACTTCAACAGAAACACTCCTTTGATAAGATGAATTTGATGTCTCAGATGATGTGCATGCAGAATGTCGGTGATCGGTGTCATCCTTCCCTTCTTGCAATTCGCATGGTGGAGTGAAAACATTGTGACCCACACTTACTGATCTGGCTCAGGATCGGCTGTGATGGTAATACCTATCAATGTCATCGCTGAAATAACCATCAGGTGTGGAGCCTACATTGGCCACCCCCTGTGTCGTATTTTCCCATCCTACCATATTGATGGTTGCCAGAGCTAGTTCTCCTTTTCTCTGAAACTGTTTGAAGTAGTGATGAGATCCTTCCAAAATAGTCACTACTGCCTCATATGCTGGTTTGATGATAATTGGCTGAAGACAGAGGACCGAGCACGTGAATTGCCTTCGTTCGTATTCTTCCAAACTTGGTATAATCAATCAAGATGGTTCTGTAAGTCTTCCATGGGTAGAGCAGATTTACGTTTACTGTTGACCCTCACACCTATTGTGCTTTTGCTATGGAGCTTGTTAACATGAGTATCAACTTTTCTAGGCTTCTTAATTCCACCTAAGCACTAACTGACTTTGCTAAAATACCCTTTAGCCTCACCGGACTTATTAAGTCCACCAAGCATTTTGAAAGTAACAGAGTTATTAGCTCTAACAGGAGACTTTGTAGTTTTGCTAGACTTGTTAGGTCTGCGGGCCTTTTGCTAGTCTCATTTGCAGAATCATGGACGAGTTCATGGCCCTCATTGTTGGCAACATGATCCTCATTTATTTTAGAGATCTTGTCAGCATTCCTACTCAGTTTTCTAGTCAAATTGGCCTACTTCTTGGCTTAGCGACTAGTGATGATGGCTTGGTAGAAGGCCTTTTTCCCTCTTTGTTACTGAGGAGATAAGTTTTGGGCATTGCGACTGGGATGGAGGAAGATGAACTCGCTTGGGCTGCATTCACCATGGAGTTGGTAGCAGTAACATTCACACCATTATTGTTGTATTGATTCCCTTCAATGGAAGAGGAAAATCCACGAGTAGATTTGGATTGGGCCTCTACTCTCCTCGCCCTGCGGAAATAACCAGTCTTGGACGGAGAGATGGAGTTGTTGTTGTGGAGAAATTCCTCGTGCTTAACCTGGTCAAATTCGATTAGCAGGGTATTGACTGTAGCATCCACCACTACATTACTGGATTGTGGGACGAACTCCTCGACGAGAGAGAAGTGACTCCCCAGTGGAGTTGCTAGTTAGTTTCCATCGTTTACAAAGTCAAAGTTGAAATTTGCCATTAAAAATAGAAAACACAAAAAAAATTTGGAATTTAAATTGCAGCACTCAAGTTTTATTTTCTTTGCAATCAAAGCAATGTTACAATCTTTGGATTCTTTGGTTCTCAGGAGGGTGATGATATAAGTATGATTAGATGATCCTTCTTTACTTCTATTGATGATCCAGCAAGACCTTGAAGCACTCGAATTCTCTTTTCTTTTCTCCATGAGTTCTACAATGACTTTCTTTGGAAGTTTGGCATCATTTTTATAGTTGAAAGGTGCCATAATTGTTTCCTCAATTTGCGGGGATCATAGTAGTTACTTATCCATTATTGGATATACTTGAGTCCCATTTGGCGAGATTAATCAATAAAGTTGGTTGGTTACTTCTAGCGAGGTTAACTTTCCTTTACAGCAGAGCTAGCTTGGCCTGGCGAATTTAATTTTCTTTAAGCTTCTGGCAAAGCTAACTAACTAAGTTTAGCGGAGTTAATTCTCTTTTAGCTTTTAGTGAAGCTATCTAACCTGCTTAGGCGGAGTTGATCCTTTTTTAGTTTTTGGCGAAACTAACTCATTGGCGGGGTGAATTTAGCTTTTGGCAGGCCAATTTGCTAGTGAGAGTAATTTTGTTTTGGTGAGGCTGATTTGCTTTAGGCGGGGCTATCCTCTTGGTGGGGTCAATCAGCTATTTTGTTAGCTCTTAGCCTATGAATTTTAACAAACTTCACTAAATACAATAAAAAGAAAGGTAAGGATAAGGCGTAAAATAAAAAAATGGAAAATATTAGTAACATGTTAACTATCTATCTATACTATTACTATACTTATATATTTTTGCTTTTCACTTCAATTTCATATCATTCTCAATTAGAGATACCTACACAAATATTCATGAAAATGTCAATCTTCATAAATCACTTATAATCTAATACTCTTATGTATCTATCTTGATCATTTAAATC
The DNA here is from genome assembly GCA_036321105.1 of Dracaena cambodiana. NCBI lineage: Eukaryota > Viridiplantae > Streptophyta > Magnoliopsida > Asparagales > Asparagaceae > Dracaena > Dracaena cambodiana. Next base: position 13,573,859 of record JAYEPQ010000019.1, read on the forward strand.
ATATCATAAATATACTTTTACTTTTAATTATCCTCTCCTACGTAGTCTTGTGAGAGTGTAAATAAGCCTTGTCAAGTGTCAAACTCTAATCAAATTTATAGAAACCCTTTTCATATATATGTATATTTTTTGTTCTTTTTTTTTCATAAACACTTGCTTTATATGTTAACATTCATGCTTAGCAAGGCACAAATACCCAGTTACTTAGTTCATAAGTATAATAAAATTCTATAAGTATTGTTCATGTGAATGCACATGCTTATTGAGGTGCATGGATCAAACTATTTAACACAAAACTTTCTCTTATTTATTTATATACTTTATATATTAGAAGTATATTGCGTTAAGTACCAGGCTTACTTTTGTTTTTTACACATATATGATAGGACTTATTTTTTAAGTTTTATCTTCGTCATCAACTTTCCATGACTTACCGTGTAAGTGTGTAGAGTGCATAGTCAATTCTAATATTAAGTATCCATATATATATATTTTTATCAGATTTAAAATCTCAATTAAGACTACATAAGACTATTATCATATAAGCATCAAAATTAATATATTTATTTTATAAATATGCAATGTAAAGTACTTCTAATATTACTTTTAACTTCAAAGAAATGAAATTTTTTTTGAAGAGTTTAAATTTTTTTTAGACTATGTTAGTTAACTATGGTACAATAAAGTATAGTGTATTTAACCAACCCACCAACTTAAATTATACAACATCCTTAGTACATCAAAAATATAACTATGAAAGTAATACACTCAGAAATAATGTAAGAGGTTAAGCTTAGAATACACCTTGTTTTGTTGGTTCTCAAAAAATCTCACTCCTTTTTATAGTCGATATCAATGACATTTCTGATGAAAACCTTGTTGTCACTCGTGTCCTTGATACCAACGGAACCTAATGGTCTCCTACCTCGTCATTTCGTCCTCATCTTTAGAAACAAGGATGTTTTCACCAGCCATTTATCTAAATATTTTGGCGAGTAGCTAATAATAACATTGTTGACGATACCCAGTTCAGGCCTGCCTGTCTCAAGTATGCTCATTCTCGTAGTGAAGGCATTCGTCATCTCTATTATCGACTTGTTTAGAGTGTGGGGTGTTACTTCATCTAGTCAGGTAACTGTATCTACTACATCTCATTGTTCATACCCTTGTTCGACACGTTCCTGATCTTGTTCTCTGTAACTAGCAGGTTGGGCAACAACTTGTTATTGCTCATGTTGCACCAGCTATTCTTGCGAGGCGTGTCAGGTACTCATGCTTCTTCACACAATCGCATTTGTAAATGGTTGCTTAGGAGGTTCAAACGCATCACATCGTGATGGATGAACTCCATTATTCATGCAAAATTTTGTAATCAGAGAAGGTAAAACTAAGTGAGGCTTTGCCATTTTCGGATGATGGATACACTCATGGATTTGACCCATGCATTGAACCATCGCAAAGTGCATAATGGATGCAACATCGAATGCGTGCCTGTCTAAAATCATGTTTAACAATACGGCATCTCTCGAATATAGTTTCGTTGTTGAGGAGAATGGTAGTATGCTATATTTACTATAAAGACTTACCAAAGTGTACTCCTATCTAATATAGCCAACCTTCAAAAATCTCTCCTTGAAGGCAATATCACTTAAGTTCTGGCAGAGCACTTTGAACCGGTATGAGTTGCTTAGTATCTTATTAACAAAATCCACAAAAGAAGGGTGCTCCTCAGGCACATTGGGTATAGGAATTTTCCCTTCTATTTCTTCCCTTATAAATGGTATCTCCCTGCCCCTGATAACGGAGTATCCATATTGATCTCCTATTGTTGGTTTCAAGTTGGCATAAAACTCACGAACAATCTCATTGCATGCCGGTGCTGTTAATATCTTGTGTATGCTTCAAACTCTGAGGCTACTATTTGTGCTCTGATGGCCAAAGTTTTATTCAATTTTGAATAATTTATTGCATGTTTAGGTCAAAACTTGAAATCATCGTACTTTTCCAAGATCTTCTTATTTACCTTTGCAACTCTAGTTCTTTGTGGAGGAGATGGGCCAGAAAATTCTAATGTTGACCTCTTGGAAATGTCTGCTTTTTTAGTGCCATTATGTAAAGATTAGCAAAAAATACATAACATAGAGTAATTATTATTTCAAAAATCTGTTCATGAATTTATCACGTAATTATCCCATTTATTATTTCCCCTTTTGGTTAATTTTTTTCCTTCCTTTTTGTTATTATATATATATATGTATATATATATATATATGTATATATATATGTGTGTGTGTATATATATATATATATATGTGTGTGTGTGTGTGTGTGTGTGTGTATATATATATATATATATATATAGGGATTAGGTGAGCTGTCAGCTCATGAAAAGTTACGTGAGTTAGCGGCAAAACTATAATGATCCAATAATTTTTTCTCAAATTTTTTACAATTACTATCTCTACCTCCTTAACTTCTTTTGTATTAAATTTCATAAATTTTGGAGTTCATTTACCATTTCATCAAGTGCATACAAAATGTTTTATTCATTGAAAACCGTTAATTTTGTGTTAACTTGATGGAGGACCAAATTAAAACTAAAACCCAAGAAATTGGGTACAAGTGAACCCTAGGGGGTTGAGATCACAATCCAAAAGAAATTTTTAAAAATAGATTATTGGAGATAGTGGAAGTGAACTACAGCTCAGGTAACTTGCATGAGCTATCAGCTCATTTTTATTTTTCTCATATATATATATATATATATATATATATATATATATATATATATATATATATATATATATATATATATATATATATGGGATTATTGTAGGTGAGCTGCCAGCTCAGGAAAAGTTATGTGAGCTAGCGGCAAAACTATAATGATCCAATGATTTTTCTTCTTCTTTTTTTTTTTACAATTCCTATCTCTACGTCTTAACTTGTTCCAGATTGAATTTCATAAATTTTAGAGTTCATTTACCCTTTTATCAAGTGCATACAAAATCTTTTATTCATTGAAAACCGTTAATTTTGTGTTAACTTGATGGAGGACCAAATCAAAACTAAAACTCAAGAAATTAGGTATGAATGAACTCTATGGGGTCGAGATCATAATCTCAAAAAAAATTTTAAAAAATATTATTGAAAATAGAGGAAATGAACTGCAGCTCACGTAACTTGCGTGAGCTGTCAGCTCATTTCCATTTTTTTTTCTCTCTCTCTCTCTATATGTATGTATTAGAATTAACTTCACCCGTATAATTCGATATTTTCCCAATTTATTTTTCAAAAATTATCAAATTCCACTTCATTCACATATTATTGAATTATTATACAAGCAACCCATGAAATATATGGCTAAAAAGGTAAGATATTTACTTTTTCAACCCTTGATTTTAGCATATTATGACAATAATTCCATAAAATTCATCAAAAGTCCCCATATCTTTTTTAAACTCTACCAAATCTACTACAATGTAATGATCTAATCTTGATTCACTTAAATTCATCCATCTAATTTGTAGATCCAGGTTTTAAGACAAAGTTCTACTTTTCATCAAGAACAAATCAAAGAAAAGTCAAAGCGAAGAACTTACTTACTAGTAGATTGATGAAAAGTTGAAAAGAATTGTACGAGAAGAGATTTGGTTATCGAAAGGAGGAATTTTTGTGCTTGGGAGCTGTCGAAGGAAGCTAGAGTTTTGCTTTGTCGAGAAAAAAGAACACTAAGATCTATTTATAGATGCCCTTCCCTGCCGATGGCTGTCGACGACCGCATCAATGGTGCCTTCAATGGCCATTCTCGACTAAATTTTTTTGACTTTATAGTGGCTGCCGTCAATAGCGGTTTTGGCTGCTATTTCAACGACAATTCTCTGTATGAGAACTGTCAAGCCATTAGATTCTTTTTAGTAGTTGTTAGTCTCTAAACTAAGGTTATTTCTAAAGTCTAGTTGTTAGTTCCTAATTCTAAAATTAATTTTAAACTAGAAATTGGTTCCCAACTCTAAAGTTAATATCAATTAAATATTTTTTGTTTGTTTATGAAAAATTCTTTTGAAAACATTTTAAAAGAAAAGAAAATTTTGGAAATTGTTGAAATCATCATAAGTATCAAAACAAAGTTTTCTTAATAAGCCATCCTCCTAACTTAAAATGCACATTATCCTCAATGAATTGATATATCCATTTAATTAATCAAGAACAATTAGAAATTTAAGAGAGAAGAACATAGAAATTATCTTAGTCCGGTACTCATGATGTAACAATCTACAAAAAAAACTTGTTAGTACATAAGATGTGTTAAATCTACTGCAAGTATATAGTGTTGGTTGTAGCACTTAACAGATCGTTCGCACAAGAAACTAAGGTATTTTGTGTTTTTACTAATTCTTTAGTTCTATCAATTTAACTATGAGATTTTAAATTGAGAGGATTAGTTTTAAGTCCTAAGTTTAGCATAGAAATTTGAATCCATTAAAATAATAATCTAACAATGAATTATCTTTTTCTTTCTAATTTTTTAATTATGCACGATCAAGTAACACATTAAAAAGGTGATCTTTTTAATTTGATTTACTTAAGTGCCCCTAAGTATGACTTATCAAGTGATATGCAAGTATAGATCATCAAAGATAATATTTTTCTTAAAAACAAATTATATCTAGTAATAATTTATAAACAAAAGCAAAGAAATAAACTTCAAACCTCAATCTAAACATACGCTATCAAAAAACCAAACTTAAGTATAACCTGTCAAAGAAATTAGATTTACAAGTTTATTCTCTTCAATTTATTTATAGAAAAATCTTGTTAATAATTTTATAAATAAAAACAAAGAATATGAATTCTAAATCTTATCTAAGTATAGATTATCAAAATATGAATAAATCATAATCTATTAAAAAATTATGATTTACGAAATCTCTATTATTTATTTATAGAAAAATTATGACTTTATTTCTCTTTAGGAAGAAGATAAGATAAATCCATATTAGATCTATTAATCTAATTTCATCTTCATCCTAAGGCTAAAGCAAATTAGTTACTCATACTACTAATTATAAAAAACCTATATTTATTTATGAAAGCCATGAAAAATTCTATTTTCCTAGAAAGCAAGATAAATCTATATTACAAAGCAAATAAATCTATACTAGAAAGCAAATAAATCTATCTAAAAAGCAAATAAAATATTTCTACTTACTAGAAATAACTTGAAAACAATGACACACCTCTGGAGTATCGTATTGCAGCCATCACCCCTTCGACAAATCCTAATTTTATTAATTAAAAAGAGTATAAAATTACATCATAAAAACCCTAGATTATAAAGATATGGCCAATATATAGGCCTCGGAGAACCAAATCCTAATCTGAGTCTAAGTGAGTAACTATGAAATTATTTCGAAGACCCCGTCAAAAAATCATGATATATGGGCCCCATAGTGCCACTATTTGGCGCCAATTGCAGCTAAGCAAAATTTTAAGTTCTGGGCTTAAACTTTCTTCTACATCATGGCTGGTCATTTCCTTTTGATATAAATGACTATATTGGAGTTAGATCTTCTAAAGCTTTATGATCTTGTAATTTAGCTCACTTTTAGCTCTTTTCTATACTTGGTTTCCTAATCTGGCTCTGAGTTTATACCATCTCCTTGTAGAAATAGGTTTATCTAAAAAGCACAGTAAAAATCCCGAGTAGCATTATTTAAATATAAAAATAGATAATATGGAGGCTATAAATATGTAATATATGGCGCTCATCAACATAATATATGTTAATATATATAGTGTCTTCATTTAGCGCATATCAATTAGATGTCAGAGGATCCACTAGATCGTGAGATTCTTTTGAGTGCTTTAAAAATTCAAGGTAGTGGTTCAATCATTTTTCATTTACTTTGAATGTTTGACTATTCTTTGGATCTTCAATATCAATTATGCCGTGTGGATACACAATTTTAACTATGAACAGTCCTATGCACTGTGAAACCAATTTTTCCAAAATAGTTGAAGGAGTGAGTCATATAAAAATACTTTGTCAGATGGATGAAAAATATGGTGTGTGACATGCTGATCGTGCCATATTTTCATTATCTCCTTTGAAATGAGTGAATTGTTGTATACATTATGTCTTATCTCTTCCAACTCATTTATTTGCAGTTTTCATAATGGGCCAGCAGAATTGAGATCAAGATTTACTGATTAAATTGCCCAGTACGCTTTATGTTTTAGCTCTACAGATAAATGACAAGTTTTTCCATAGACTAATCTACATAGAGACATGCCTAAGGGCTTTTTGTATGTTGTGTGGTAAGCCCATAAAGCATCGGTCAGTCGAAATGACCAATCTTTGTGAGATGATTAACCATTTCTCAAGTATTTGCTTGATTTCCCTTTTAGCTAGTTCAACTTGTCCATTTGACTGTAGATAGTATGGTGTAGAAATATTGTGCGTAATATGATATTTCTTCATTAAATTTTTAAAAGTTTTATTACAGAAATGTGAGCCTCATCACTTAATTATTATCACTTTAGGAACTCCAAATTTAAACAATATATGTTCCTTTAAAAATTTAATAACAGTTTGTTGATCATTATTCTACAAGCTCCAACTTCTACCCATTTAGAAACATAATCTATTGATAAAATGATATAAGCATGTCCATTAGAAGTAGGAAATGGTCCAATTAAGTCAATGCCTCGTCAATTGAATATCTCAACTGTAAGTATGGGTGTTAGAGACATATCATTTTTTCTAGTTAACACTCCTATTTTCTGACAAGACTCACATATTTTACAAAATTCATGTGTTTCTAACATGGTAGGCCAATAAAAACCACATTAGAGCATTTTGATTACCATCTTTTTAGACTAAAAGTGATCCCCAATGCATCTGTATGACAGAAAACAATGATGATCTGAATCTCATCATTGGACATACAACGCCTAATACTTTGATCTGAGCAATATTTAAATAAGTACGGACATTAAAAAAGAATGACATACCTCGTATAAAAATCTTCGTTTGTGTTATGCACTCCAATGATGCAACATTTGTCCTGTAACAAAGAAATTAGTGATGTCAGCATACCAAGGAAATATTGTTATAGAAAATAGCTCCTCATCAGGGAACGAGTCCCTAATTGATAACTTATCATTTTTAAAAGTTAGTCTAGAGAAGTAGTCTGCAACCACGTTCTCTAATCCCCTTTTGTCTTTGGTTTCAAAATCAAATCCTTCGAGCAATAAGATCCATCGAATCAGCCGCGACTTTGCATATTTCTTTGATAAAAGATATTTAAGTGCTGCATGATCTGTAAAAACAACTATATGTGAATCAAAAATATATGAATGAAACTTTTCAAGAGCAAAACTACAGCTAGAATCTCCTTCTCTGTAGTAGTATAATTTGTCTGAGTATCATTGAGAGTCTTGCTAACATATTAGTCCACGTAGGGGTTTTTTTTTCTTTGCTGCCCTAGTACCGCTCCAATTGCATAATCGCTTACATTGCACATGATTTCGAACAGAAGTGTCTAATTGCATAATCGCTTGTATTATTGGCACAGTGATGAGCATCTCCTTGAGAGTTTCTAAAGTTGTCTGACGTGCCTGCATCCATTCAAATTATACATCTTGCACAAGAAGGTGAGAAAGGGGGTCTAGTAATAGAACTAAAATCTTTTATAAACCTTCTATAGAAACCTACGTGTCCTACGAATGAACGTATATCTTTCATGATTTTGGGTATTGGTATTTTGGAAATAGACTCAACCTTAGTCTTATCTACTTCCATCCCTTTCGGTAAAACCATGAAGTGACATTTTTCCCAATTTAGGAATAGATTTTTCTATTGATATCTTTCAAACATAGATTCTAAATTAGTTAAACAATATTAAAAAATATTTCAAAATACAGAGAAATCATCCATAAATACCTCAAGATAATCTTCCACCATATAGTTCAAAATGTTTATCACACACCTTTGAAATATTGTGGGTGCATTACATAATCCAAATGACATTTTTCTAAAAGTAAAAGTGTCAAAAGGACAAGTAATAGTTGTCTTTTCTTCGTCCTCTAAAGCAATTTTAATTTGATAATAACCAGAATAACTATCATGAAAACAATAAACTTCATGCCCAACAACTCTTTCATGTACTTGGTTAAGAAATGGTAATGGAACATGATCTTTATGTATTACTTTGTTTGACATTCAATAATTGATGCACATACTCCCACTCGTAGCAGTATGAGTCGATATCATCTCAGATCCTAATTTTAATCACTGTTACCTTCCTCTTTCGCAAAACAACTTGGGTTGGACTTAACCAATTACTATTAGTGATTGGGTAGATGATGCCAACGTCAAGAAATTTCCAACACTTTGGCTTTAACCACTTTCTTCATGGCAAGATTAAACCTTCATTAGATTTTCCTAATAGACTTGGTTCCATCTTCCAAAGTAATGGGACGTGTGCAAATAAGAGGATCCATACTTTTGATGCCTGCGCATTCCATTCAAGAGCTCCTTTATACTTTTGCAATGTCGATCGTAGTCGCTCTTCTTAATTCTTGTCAAGATCTTGTCATTGAGATGACTACCGAAAAAATTTTCTTAGGCCACAAAAGTGCAAACTTGAGATCTTCAATAGGGTTTTTGCTCAAGTATCGGTGCTTGGATGTTAGATGGTATCAATTTTTTTGTGATTGGGGGTAGCTCTTCATGCACTTTCTTTAATGGGATCCATCCCATGATATTCGAACATTGAGCATTAGTTAAGTGTTTTATTATTTCAGCAATATATTCTGATTGAAGATATTCAAGTAAGTCATCGTTCATTGTTAATGTTATCTCCAAAGGATCAAACTTGCATAGTGATATGATTTCTTCTTCATTATGGATTTGTTCAAGTAAATAATATCTTGCAATTCATCAATATCTATGTTAGGTTATTTGTAAATATTAAAAATATTAAGTTCACTGGTCATATTTCCAAATGAAAATTTCACCGCGCCATGTCGATCGTAGTTGCTCTTCCAAATTCTCGTCAAGATCTTGTCACTGAGATGACCACCAAAAAAATTTCCTTAGGTCTCAAAGTGCAAACTTGAGATCTTCAATAGGGTTTTCGCTCAAGTATCGGTGCTTGCATGTTAGATGGTATCAATTTTTTTGTGATTGGAGGTAACTCTTCATGCACTTCCTTTAATGGGATCCATCTCGTCATATTCGAACATTGAGCATTAGTTAAGTGTTTTATTATTTCAGTGATATATTCTGATTGAAGATATTCAAGTAAGTCATCGTTCATTGTTAATGTTAACTCCAAAGGATCAAACTTGCATAGTGACATGATATCTTCTTCATTATGGATTTGTTCAAGTAATTAATATCTTGCAATTCATCAATATCTTTGTTAGGTTGTTTGCAAATATTAAAAATAAGTTCACGGGTCATATTTCCAAATGAAAATTTTACCGCACCATTCCTGCAATTTATAACTGTATTAGCCATAGTTAAAAAAGAATGTCTGAGAATAACTAGAATATAAAAACGTGAATTCTTTACATATATTGTACCGATACCTATAAAATCCACAGAAAAATAGAAGTTTTCAATTTGCACTAGAATATTTTCCACAACGCCCATAGGAAGCCTTTCTGACCTATCAGGTAATTGTAGTGCGTTGGTGTAGGTTTAGTTCTCCTAGACATAGGTGCTTGCAAACCGATAATGGTAAAAGATATATACTAGCCCCTAAATCAAGTAAAGTTTTCTCTATGTTGTGTTGCCTTATCACACAAGAAATTGTGGAACATCCAGGTTCCTTATATTTGAGAGGTATTTCAGAACAAAATAATACACTTACCCACTTTGTGAGAAATGCCTTCTTTTAGACATTGTAACGTTTTTTATGGTGCACAAGTCCTTCAAGAATTTTGAATATGGATTTACTTAATTGCTTCCAGTAAAGGTATATTGATCTGTACCTGTTTGAAAATCTCCAAAATATTAGTATAAGATGCATTAATATTCTTAAATTTTTAATCATTGAGGAAATGCTACTGGTGGCTTGTAATCTATGGAAGTAGGTTGTTTAGAATTATCATCTTTAAATTGTTGCATTGAATCATTGTTCTATTTCTCCTTAGTATTTTCTTTTGAAATAAGTTCATCTAGCACTTTACCACTTCATCCAGCACTTTACCACTTCTCAAATTTAATGCAACTATTATCTTAGGTATATCATTATTAATGGAAGAAGTAATAATATTTATAATTTCGACTTTATCTAAAGAACTGGCCTCTGGTTGATATAGTAACTTACCTTTTTCTCTCATTTGCAATGCAAAATTGAGGTGGCTTATCTATGAGTGAATATTGTTGAATACTGTCACAGTCTGTTTGTTGTGACTGAATAAACCGCTATTGCACTTAGATCATCTGATCCATTCTTTGCTATATCTACAAAAATTTATCCTCAATTTTTTCTTTGGTGGTGGTTGGTTCACCAAAGGTTGATTAATAGGTTAGAGTATTGTTGAGGTGGATTAGTGGGTGATTTATTTAGATTATTAAATTGTTTATGATTCCACTTCCATTGAAGTTTTGGATGATTCCTCCAACCAGGATTATTTGTTTGTGAATATGAGTTATTTGCTTGTTGAGAAGAAGTGTTAAAGGCATTAGCTTTTTCATTTAATACTTCATTAAAAGCAAAAAATGTTGGACATTCTTGAGTTACGTGTTTTTGCAATTCGCAAATATCAAAAACTTTCAAAAGTTTTTCTGTTGCCTTAACTGTTTCTTTCTTCACAAGCAAATCTTCAAATTTCTTAGTAGTAGTGATTAATCGTGTAGCTTTATTTTTGATTTCTCCCAATTTAAGAAGTCCATCTCAATTCTAAGTTTTATCCTTTAATTAGTGTCTATCTAAAGTATCCTCAGTTTTTCTAACTTGTGAATTTTTGGCAAGTGAATAAAGACAGTTTCATTCTTCTTCAACATCCTAATTTAAGAATTTACCATTGCACATAGTCTCTATGAATTATCTAGTTATAGTGTTTAACTCTTGATAGAATGTACTTACAGTCCTCTATATTTCAAAACTGTGATGTGAGTATGGGAGAAAAAAATCTTTAAATCTATCTCCACACTCGAACAATGGTTCGACTTCTTTCTGTTGAAATTTTAGAATTCACTTTCGCATGAAATTTGTTCTATGTGAAGGAAAGATTTTCTTTAATAATTCTCTTTGCATTTCATTTCATCTTCCTATTGAATTAGGACGTAAAGAAGGTGGCCATATTTTTGTTTTATCCATTAGGGTGAAAGGAAAGAGCTTAAGTCTAAGTTTCTCTGCAATAAGTTTTGAAGATTAATAGTAAAGCAAACTTCTTCGAATTCTCGAAGGTGTAAGTATGGCCTCTCTGAATCCATCCTATGGATTATAGAAAAAAACTGGACTACTCCAAATTTACTTTCGAAGTGTCCCATATTCAATGGAAATACAATGCATAAAGGTTGGGTTATCCTATCTGTTGTAAATAATTTCGTAAAGTCCTCCTATTGACTCCATGATGGCTATGATTATCATTTGTATCTCTAAATTTGTCATTAGTATTATTGTTGTTATTCATGTTGTTGTTATTATTATTAGTGCTCATGTCATGAAGTGTTTGATAGATTGGAAGTGATTATGAGCCTGAGTACGATCGAATTAGTCTACCATTTAAAGTTCTCCTCCAACTGGTCATAAAAATTCAGACTCATAAAAATTAATAATGTAGGAACCGTAATTATACTAAAGTGTAACACGTTAGTATGATCCCGACAACGGCACTAAAAACTTGACTACGATCTAAATCATATACTCTCAAGTGCAAAGGATCGACAAGTAATATAATGGTCGTAACCCAAGATCATTCTCTCAAGGATCATTTGTTAATTTTGTGATAGTAGAATAAATTAAGATACTAAAAATAAAAATAAAAATTGGGTTTTTATTAACTAACTAAAATTAAATGATTGAAAATTTACTTATACTAAAATTGTTGGTCAGATAAATGTAACTTCTCATGGGATAATTTATTGAAAATATTCATGTGTTTTTATCTCAATTGCATGGATCATGTAGTCTTCCTACAATCGAAAAATAATTCAATTGATCACAAAATATATAAAATTGTGAACTTTGATTTTTTGACTAATTTCTCCTAGTTAATCCTATATGAATTTTGTGTTTATCTAAGCATGTGATATGAATAACAAAAATACACGTTCAAACTCTAAGTATACACCGTGCCTACAGAGCTTACAATATATCAAAAACTAAGTAATGAATATATCGTCAAATTATAAGAAAGTCTCAAAATCATATTTAATCCATTCAAAGATAGTAGAGAATCAAAAATATCAATTCCACATAAAAAAAATTAAAACTAAAAGCATATAAAACTACATATTAGTAAATCACCTAGGGTATGTTATTCCATCAAATCCCATTCAAGAATTTAGCCACTCATACTCATCATAACCATGAATAAAAAGAAAAAAAGAGTTTTTTTATTGATTTCTATGAACGAGTACAAAAACTAAATCTTGAAACTAAAACTCTTTATTATTCTCTCTCAAACGATGCTTCTCCTTTCAAAACTTGAGAATCTTTGGCTATTTATAATCTTACAAAATGCTAATAGGAATTCTATTTACAAAAGAAACTCTTAATTTTCCTTAAAAATCTCCAAAAATTAACTCTGCGACCGCTCCCTTTGAAGGACCTATTAACAGCTGGGCATGATTCCCAGTTGATGGCCATCGATGGCACCACTTATGGTTATTGATTGCTATTCTTGAAGATGTATAGTTCTGAGCTGATATTTCATATACGCTTCAATACTTTAATATTTTTCATATAAAACCGGACAAAACTATTTAAAAATACTAAAAAAATATCATAATAAGGAATTTGATTAATAAAAATAATTTTTCATTAATTTCTTATATTAATCAATAAAATTATCTTATAATTGCATAAAATAAACTAAAAATATTACACATTTCAACTGTAATCGTGTATGAATAGTTACCTCAAATCATGAAAAAATGGATACTATCTAACATCTAAACACCGGTACTTTAGCTAAAATCGCTACTTGAAGATCTCAACTATGCATTTTTGGGACCTAAGAAAACTTTTCCGGTAGTCATCTCAGCGCATATTGACCGAGAATTAGGAAGAGTGACTGTTATCGATATTGCAAAAGTATAAAGGAGCTCTTGAATAGAATATGATGGATATCAAAAGTATGGATCCCCTTATTTGCACACACCACATCGCTTTAGAATAGAACCAAGCCTATTAGGCAAATGCAATAAAGGCCTAATCCTGCCATGAAGGAAGTGCTTATAGTCAAAGTGTTGAAGTTACTTGATGCTGGCATCATCTATCCAATCACTGATAGTGAGTAGACAAGTCAAATCCAAGTTGTTCCGACAAAGAGTGGGGTAACAGTAATGAAAAATGAGGATTATGAGATACCCACTCGTACTGCTATATAAGTTGGCGTATGTGCATCGATTATCGAAAGTTAAACCAAGTAACATGCAAAGATCACTTTCCATTACCATTTTATGACAAAGTACTTGAAAGTAGATAAAACTAAGGTTGGGTCTAATCTCAAAATACCAATACCAAAAAATCATGAATGACATACATTCATTCCTAGGACATGCGGGTTTCTACAAAAGGCTTATAAAGGATTTTAGTACTATTGTTAGACCTTATTTTCATCTTCTTGCACAACATGTACAGTTTGAATGGACGTAGGCATGTCATATAGATTTCAAAACACTCAAGGAGATGCTCATTACCATGCTAATAATGCAACTTCCAAATTGGACACTTCCATTCAAAATTATGTATAATGCAAGTGATTATGCAATTGGAGCTGTACAAGTACAATGAAGAGATAAAAAGCCCTACGTGGCCTACTACACTGTAAGACTCTTAATGAGGCTCAAACAAATTATGCTGCCACAGAGAAGGAGTTTCTAGCTGTAGTGTGTACTCTTGCTAAATTTTGTTCATATATTTTAGGCTTACATATATTCGTATTAATAGATCATTCGATGCTCAAATATTTTTTATCAAAGAAAATGCAAGGCCATGACTTATTCGATGAATATTGTTGCTCCATGAATTTGATCTTGAAATCAAAGACAAAAAGAGAGTAGAGAGTGTGGTTGCAGACCATCTCTCTAGACTAACTTTTGAGAATGATAAGCTACCTATTAGGAACTTATTCCCTGATGAGAAGCTATTTTCTATCCCAATAACTTCCTGGTATATTGAATCATTAATTTCCTTATTGTATGAGAAATGCCAAATCATTTGCGTGCACAAGATAAATGAAGATTCTTATACAAGGTATGTTGTTTCTTTTTCGACGACCTTTACTTATTTAAATATTACTTTGATTAAATTATAGGTATTGTGTGCCCAATAATGAGATTCAAAGCATTATTGCTTTCTGTCATACAGAAGCATGTGGGGTCATTTTTCATTTGAAAAGATGGTAGCCAAAATACCCTATTGTGATTTTTATTGGCGAACTATGTTTAGAGACGCATATGAGTTTTGTAAAAGATGCGAGTCATGTCAGAAATTATGAGCGTTAATTAGGAAGAATTATATGCCTATAACACCTATACTTAGAATTGAGATATTTGATTGTTGGGGCATTGATTTCTTGGGACCGTTCCTTATATCTAATGGATATGATTATATTCTCGTATCAATCGATTATGTCTCTAAATTGGTAGAAGCCGTAGCATATAGAAATAATGATCAACAAACTATTATTAAATTTGTAAAAGAACTTATATTGTCCATATCTGGAGTTCCTAGAGCGACAATAAGCGATGGGGGCTCTCATTTCTATAACAAAGCCTTTGAAAATTTAATGAAGAAATATCATATCATGTATAAGATTTCTACACTATATCATCCATAGTCAAATGGACAAGTTTAGCTAGATAATAGGGAAATCATGCAAATGCTTGAGAAATAGGTTAATCTGACTCACAATGATTGGTCGTTTTGACTAGCTGATACTTTATGGGCTTCCCGTATAGTATATAAAACACTCTTAGGCATGTCTCCATATAAATTAGTCTACAAAAAAGTTTATCATTTGCCTATAGAGATAGAACATAAAGCTTATTGGGAAATTAAATCAGTAAACATTAATCTCAATTTAGCTGGCCCATTCTGAAAGCTACAAAAATTGAGTTGGCAGAGATAAGATGTGATGCATATGACAATTCACGTATTGCGAAGGAGAAAATGAAAATATGGCACGATCGTTGTATCACATGCTATATTTTCATTCTTCTAACAAAGTGCCTCTATATAATTCACATCTTCATCTATTTCTGGAAAAATTGCATTGACAATGGATAGCACTGTTCATAGTTAAAACTGTATATCCACACGATGCAATTGATATAGAAAATCTAACAATGATCATATGTTCAAAGTAAATGGGAAACAATGGAAGCACTACTTGAAATTTCCAAAGCACTCAGAGAAACTCATGATCTAGTAGATCCTCTAACATCTTATTGTTACTCGCTAAATGAAGACACTATGTATATTACTATATATTATTTACTAATAATTTTGTTTTGCAGATTTTTACAACATGAGTACCAGACCGAGGTAATTTCTAAGCTCTTCTCTCCTAAATTTTTACTTGTTCTTAATTAATTAAATGGATATATCGATTCATTGAGAATAATGTGCATTTTAAATTAGGGGATGGCTTATTAAGATAACTTAGTTTTGATGCTTATGATGATTTCAATAATTTTCAAAATTTTCTTTTCTTTTATTTCTTAAAATTTTTTTTAAAGAAAATAGAAAATCTTTAATAGATATTAACTTTAGAGTTAGAAACTAATTTTTAGTTTCTAATTAGTTTTAGAATTAGGAACTAATAACTAGGTATTAGGAATAACCTTAGTTTAGAGACTAACAACAACTAACTAGAAAAGAGAAAAATAAAATAAAAAATATTTTACTTGACACAGTTCTCAATAGAGAACCACCATCGAAGCCACTGTTGACAACGACTCCTGTAAAGGCAAAAGTTTTGCCAGGCCGAGAGCTGCTGTCGAAGGCGTTGTAGAAGCCTGTCAACAACCGTTGATAGAGGGGCAATTATAAATAGATTTTAGAGTTCTTTTTTCTCCACAAACAAAACCCTAGTTTCTTTCAACAGCACCTACACCCAAAAATTTCACCGTTCGACAGCCAAAACTCTTCCCATGGAATTTAGTTCAAAATTTCTTCAATCTTCAAACAAGTAAGTTCTCTCCTACCTAATTTTTCTTTGATTTGTTCTTAGTAGAAAGTAGATTTTTGTCTCAAAACCTAGATCGACAATTTATATGGAAGAATTTGAGTAAATCAAAGTTAGACCCTTACTTTGTAGTAGACTTGGTAGAGTTTAGCAAAGATATGGGGATTTTTGATGAATTTTATAGATTTATTGTCATGATATGCTAAAATCAAGGGTAAAAAAGTATAAATCTCACCTTTTTAGTATTATATTTCAGGAGTTGTTTGTATAATTATGAGATATCAAATTCATGCAATATTAATTATATTAAAGTGGAATTTGATAATTTTTGAAGAAGAAATTGGGATAATATGGAATTATGTGGATGGATTTAATTCTAAACAATAATAATAATAGAAAAAATATACAATACAACAAAAAAAAAAGAGAGAAATTAACCAAGACAAAAATGATAAATAAAATAATTATGTTATAAATTTAGGCATAGATTTTTGAAATAATAATTATTTTAAGTTATGTATTTTTGGTTAATCTTTGCAAAATGGCACAAAAAAAAAATATAGTTTCTAAGAGGCCAATAATGGAATCCTCTAGTCCACCTTCTCCATAGAGAACTAGAATTACAAAGGCAAAGAAGAAAATATTAGAGAAGTACGATAATTTCAAGATTTGGCCCAAACGTGCAGTCAAGTATTCAAAGATAAATGAAAATTTGGCCTTCAAAGTACAAATGCTAGGCTCAGAGTTGGAAGCATACACAAGATATGAACATGCACTGGCATGTAATGAGATTTTGTGTGAATTTTATACTAACTTGCAACCAACAATGGGAGATCAACATGGATACTCCATTGTCAAGGAGATACCATTCATGAGGGAAGCAATTGTATGGACAAACCCTATACCCAATGTGCCTGAAGAGCACCCTTCTTTTGTACATATCATGAATGAGATACCAAGCAGCTCACACTAGTTCAAAGAGCTCTGTGAGAATTTAAATGATGTTGCATTCAATGAGAGCATTTGGAAGGTTGGATATGTTATAAAGGAGTATGTCTTGGTAAGTTTTTCTATTAAATATAACATACTACCATCCTTTGCAACAACGGAACTATATTCGAGGGATGCAGTATTGTTAAATATGATTTTTGATAGGCACGCATTCGATGTCACATCCATGATTTACTTCACAATATTTCAATGAATGGGTCAAAGCCTCACTTAGTTTTGCTACCTTTGATTATAAAAATTTGCTTGAATTATGGAGTTCATCAATCATGAGGTGATACATTTGAACCTCCTAAGCAACTATATATGGATACTATTGTGCGAAGAAGTATGAGTGCCCAATAAGTGCAAAAAGAGCAACAACAAACTGATGCCCAACCTGCTAGTTACGGAGACACAAGATCAGGAATGTGTCGAACAAGGTGAAGAACAACAAGGTGCAGCAGATGTGGTAGCCCAACTTGATGAAGTAACACTCCACACTATAAACGTGTCAATCATAAAGATGACGAATGCTTTCACTACAAGAATGAGTATTCTTGAAGATAGGCAAGCCTAAACAGAGTATTGTCAACAACGTTATAATCGGCTACTCACCAAAATGTTCAAATGATTGACTAGTGAGGATGTTTCAGTTTTTGCATATGAGAATGAAAGGACAAGCTAGGGGACCATAGGGCTCTGCCGATATCAAAGACACAAGTGACAAGAAGATTTTCATCAAAAATGTTATTGATATCGACTACAAAAGGGAGTAAGTTTTTTTTTTTACAACCACAGAAGCCAGGTGTATTCTAATCTTAACTTCTTATATTATTTCTTAGTGTATTACTTTCATAATTATATTATTGATGCACTAAGGATATTGCATAATTTAAGTTGGTAGGTCGAATAGATGCACTGTACTTTACTGTATCATAATTAAATAATATATTTTTAAAAAATTCAAAAAATTTCATTTCTTTGAAGTAAGATTAGAAGTATTTTACATTGCATATTTATGAGATATATGTGGGCAAAATCACTGGTTTTTAAACCCTCACAAGATAATGCTCGTCCACTAGAGTGACTTAAGGGTTTAACGGTTTGTTTTACATGCTAAGTGCAATTGTGATTCTTACGAAAGTGAGTTAGAATTTATTTTTAGATATTTAATTTATTTTTTTAGTTTATATAATTTTTAGGGACTAGTAAAACTCAAGTTGGGAGTGTGATTTTGCTTGAAAATTATAATATTTTTAGATTAGTTTGTGCAAGTATAATCCAATTTTATTGATTAATACAAGAAATTAGCAAAAAAAATATTTTTATTAATCAAGTTCCTCACTATGATATTTTTCTAGTATTTTTCACTATTTTTACAGAATTTTATATGCAAGGAAATCGATGTATAGAAGCACATCTCAAATATCAGTTCAGAACTATATTTTTTCAGAAATGACTGTCGACAGCCAGTTGTCGGTCGTCGATAACCATCCACTATAAATACACCCGAGCAGCGTTGTTGATAGGCATGTCGAAGGGAACTACTGCAGATCCTTTTCTGGGGAGTTTTTAGAAGAATTAAGAGTTTTCTTACAAATAGAAATTTTACTAGTGTTTGTAAGGCTATAAATAACTAATGAATCTAAAGTTTCATAACAACGTTTGAGAGAGAACAATAAAGACTTGTATAGTTTTATATTCAAGATTTAGTTTTTGTACTCATTCATAAAAATCAATAAAAGAATTCTTTTTCATTTTATCTATGGCTATGATGAGTATGAGTGGCTAAATTCTTGAGTTTGATCAAATGGAGTAACAAACCCTAGGTGATTTACTGGTATGTATTCTTATATTCTTATAGATTTAATTATTTTATGTGAAATTAATATTTTTGATTGTCTACTATATTTAAAAGGATTTCGATATGATTTTGAGTCTTTGATAATTTATAGTTTGACAATATATTTATTGCTTAGTTTTTTATATACCATAGACTTTTTAGGCATGGTGTATGTTTAAATTTTGAACGTTTATTTTGTTATTCATATTATATGCTTAGATAAACTCAAAATTCATATAGAATTAACTAGGAGAAATTAATCAAATTATCAATTTAACAATTTTATGTATTTTGTGCTTAATTGAACTATTTTTCGGTTGTAGGAAGACTACGTGATTTATGCAACTATGATAAAAAGTGTGAATATATTCAGTAAATTATCGTATGATGGAGTTACATCGATCTGACCAATAATTTTAATATAAGTAAATTTTCCATCTTTAACTTTAGTTTAGTTAATAAAAACCTAATTTTTTAGTTCCGTAATTTATTCTAGTATCACACAATTAACAAACGATTCTTGAGAGAACGATCTTGAGTTACTACCCTTCTACTACTTGTCGATCTCTTGCACTTGGAAGTGCAGATTTAGATCGTAGTAAAAATGTGTGTTGAAGAAATAAATAAAATGATGAATATGGATAAATGTAAAATAAATAAAATGAAAAATATTAGTTTCCTCTTATTAATTATATATACTATTATTTTTTTGCTTCTCAGTTATCTTCCATATCAAGCTCAAGTAGAGATATTTATACAGAAATTTAGAAAGATGTCAACCTTAATAAATCACTTATAATCTAGTATCTTTATATATATATATATATATATATATATATATATATATATATATATATATATATATATATATATATATATATATCATGATCATTTAAATCGTATCGTAGATATATTTTTACTTTCAATTGTTGACTTCGATCTAAATCGTACACTCCTAAGTGTAAGAGATCGATAAGTAATACAAACGTAGTAACCTAAAATCATCTCTCGAGAATCGTTTTGTTATTGTGTGACACTAAGAATAAATTATGGAACTAAAAAAAATAAAGATTTGATTTTTATTAACTAAAAACTAAGACTAAATTAACAAGGATATAAATTTTTTTTTAATTAAAATTGTTAGTTAAATGGTTGTAAATAGCTTATAAGTTAATCTACTGGATTTATTTATACTTTTTATATCTCAGTTGTACAGGTTATGTAGCCTTTCTACAATTAAAAAATAAATCATTGAAGCACAAAATGAAATAAAGTTGTAAACTTTATACTTTGAATAACTTCTCCCAGTTAATTTTATAAGAATTTCATATTTATCTAAGCATGCAATATGAATAACAAAACTAAACGTTAAAAGTCTAAACATACACCTTGCCTATAGAATCTACGGTTTATCAAAAACTAGGTAATGAATATATTGTCAAACAATAAAACATCTTTTTAGATGAAAAGGTCATCAAAAAAGAAATAGTGTACCTCATATAAGAATCGTTGTTTATCTTGCGCATTCCAGTGATTTGGCATTTCATCTGCAACAAGAAAATTAATAATATCTGTTAGCAAAACTTTTGAGTAAACAAGAGAAAAATGGAGAATTTATAATCCAAGTCAAAATGGCTAATACACGGATCATCTAGCAAAGAAAGATCAGTGTTTAAAAGCCAAGGAAGGCTAAAACACGACCCTCACTCGGCCGTGTTACTCATTTTCCATAGTCAAAATGCAGATCCTCATTGAGAGAGACCCACATATTTTGAGATTATTTCTTTTTATACTCAAATGAGGATGCTCGTCCAGATAAATCCATGGAGACCCTTAGGGTCGTGTTTCAATACAAATGTGGATCTAATCCGCAATTCAAATGCAATGTCGAGTTATGGCCCACAAAGGCTTATAAAAACTAAAGAAAACCCCATTTCAGTACAAATGTGGGCCTAGTAGAAAAGCTAACATGTGAATCATCAATTAAAAAGAGATCTGCATTCTAGACTATCTTTTGAGTTCATGACTAGAGATAAATATAATTAAAACGTGAACCCCAGAGGGTCGCAATTTTACTCCAAAGTCTCAGAGGGTAAAAATTATCCTCATCATCAAGCAAGATATGTCATTGGGTGCTAAAATGTCGATCATCAATTACAAAGTAATTCGCATTCTAAGCCCATATTTGGAGCTAAGTGTAGCCAAAACACGAGCCTTAGAGGGTCACATTTTCATTCCAAAGCCTCAAGAAGGTAAAACTATCTTTATTGACACTCAAATACGGGTCTAAGCATGCCACACAAACTACCAGAGGTTAAAATGGGGATCTAAAGAATGAGATCCGCATTCCAATTACAAATCTATAAGATTAAAGATGTCAGTTATAAATCCTAAAGATTTAACACAAATTCAAAGGATTAAAAAACAAATAATTAATTCTCAAATTATGTAAGCTATTAATTGGATAGTTATACCAATTCAAAGGTTTCCAAACCTCTATAAGTAGCTGAAGGCTGGGCTAGAGAAGGGGAGACACTTGATTACTTGGTTACTCATCTCCATTTTTGAGAACTATGCTAAAAAATCAGAGACCTTGTATTCAAGAGTTATACGAAAGCTACCAATAGAAGAACTTGTTCGGAGTGTAAATGGAAAACAGAATCGTCCTCCACAGCTACAACACAACCCGGTCTTAAACAAAGAGGAATCATTTTTCTCATCATCTGTAAATGGGCAACCATTCCTAATTTTAATCTTTTATTGAGAAGTTTCAATAAAAATTTAATTTCATGGTGAATAGAAGATTGGTGACTTCGCTTGGGAGTCCTATTATCTTCGATGATGTGGCAATAGCCCAATCCGATAATGTTCCAGTTGGTATCATGGTTGAGTCACTCATCATTGAGTTTGACCAGGAGAAACAGAGAAATTACTGTCCTTTGGCTCTATGAGCCCAAGATCTTTGTGGAAATTCCACAAGATTTCAAATAATTTAGCCTCTAATGAGGCTCTGAAGATCCCAGTCCTGCCCAAGGACTCCCTTGACCGACTGGTCTCATAGGAGAGATTTCTCCTCTTTTAGCACAAGGCTCTTGGTGTTTACCATCTAGGGCTCGCAATGATCCCAAAAGGATGGATCAAGATCCCTGCAACAACAAAGAGAAACAACCATTCTCCAATCTCCAAGGAGATAATTTCAAAGACAAAGTTTCCCTCACCCGACAAGGAGGAACCTGGGAAGAAGTAAGGCTCGCACTTCCTGTAGCGCCATGAAAGAACGAACTATTGGTGAACCACAACCATGCAAAACAACAATTTGCATGTGGAGACCAAAATGTAAGTTGTGGTCTCCAATAAGAAACTGGACCAAGATGTAGATGGGTTTACCCATGTTTCCTACAAGAAACGCCGCTCCCCACTAAGTACATATATGACTTCAAATGTGGAGTCTACATCCGCATTTCAAAAGCCAAAAGTAGACCTCAAGGTTTTGTTTCAGAAGTTAAACACGGGCCATAGACCCATGTTCTGAATGCCAGATGCCAATCTCAAATCCGCGTTCCAAAAGAAAAATGCGGGCTACAGACCCGCATTCTTGAAGCAAAATGCGAATCTCAAATCCGCATTTCCAAAGAAAGTTTAGCCGCTAAGGCTCATGGACTTCCAATCCCAATCATACCAGCTTCGTTAGAATATCATTCTTCGGCCAAATGCAAGCTACAGACCTGCATTCTTGAAGCAAAATGCGGATCTCAAATCCACATTTCTGAAGAAAGTTTAGCTCGAAGGCTCATGGACTTCCAGTCCCAATCATACCAGCTTCGTCAGAATCTCGTTCTTCAGCCGAAAAGGCTAAAGTTAAGTTTGCTCCTGGGATTTTCAAAGGAGTAGAAACTCCCATCCCAAAGATATTATTTGGAGGGAATGTTGCCTCCACTAATAAGCCAACACAGTGTTGTCTCATTGCCACTACGTTGCAACTCCTGTAAGGTCATCATCTTCAATAGACTTGCGTCGTCTCCAATCAACCATAAAAAAGAAGATGATGTAACATCAAACAAGAATTCTCTGAACTAGAGTATCCCGAAGTATCATCCAATATGATAACTATGGGAAAGATGAAGAAGAAGACGAGCAGTATTCCTCGAACAGATTCATTTGACTTTGAACACTCTTCGGGGCTAAAGAGTGTTTTTAGTGATATTCGAGGTGCCTTTCGAAACACCAGACTTCAGAAGGGGGTAATAGTGTCATTGGATTACTGAAAGATGGCCAGAGTTTTCTCTGATGAATAAGAAACAAGGAATTCTTCTATTGCATAGTCTTAGGCCTCATATTCATTCCTTGAAGAATCTGTGCATATGGTGTAGGGAAATCCTGAAGAATTCATGAAGAGGATGGATAAGAAAGAAAAGATCATCCAACAACAACAAGTGACTATAAACAAGATCATGGGCATGCTCCAATACCTGATCAAAGAACAAACAAGAATAAGGTAGAATCTCTTTCCAAAAGTCCCCGCATTCCAAGGAATGATAAAGAGAAAAGAAAAAAAATTGAATCTCATACTCCTCCTGGAAACACTAGTGGTGAGAAAAATGAAGAAGAAGATAAACGTTTCGAACACTTTCTCGCCACCAATCTGAGAATTCAGAACATGAGAGCAATCCGAATGTTGTCTTTATGGAGAGATTCTAGAATCAGCACAATTCTCTTGTGCATAAAAGCAACTTGCAAGAGCTAGGGGTTATAAGGCCATATCTGGCGGAGCGGGAGAATGTACATTCCTAGAAAACTATAAGCCTTTGAAGCTCAAGTCTTTCAACGATTAAGAGTTGTTGAATCAGTACCTTTACTACTTCAAGTCACAGATGGGCCATTTGAACGGAAATGAACCAATTATCACGCGAGTCTTCATTAGTACCCTCACAATTCTAGCATTTAAATGGTTATGAAGATTAGAACCAGGAACAATCTACTAATGGAGTGACGACATGGATAAGGCCTTCTTGACAAAGTTTTATGAAGATGATATGGAGATCGCAACGCCAGCACTCTTTACTATAAAAAAAAGAAGGGGGAGTTTTCTCAAGATTTTTTTAAAAGATTAAAAATTGATTCTTTAAGATGCCTGTATGGGATGCTAGAAAAGACCTTGGTGAAAATCTACAGGCATAACCTCTCAACTAAAGTTCTCGCCAAGATAGGGACAGTAAAGTCTTCAACTTGGAAAGATCTTTCAATACAAGCTGAAGAAGTCAAAGAAATTGCACAGAGACTTGAGGCTAAAGAAGGAGGAAGACCAAGAAAACATAACCCTGAAACACCTCAATTGTCTCGGCCTCAAGGGAAATAGACGATGGCGATAGATGCTCCAAGCCCAACTAAACCGCCTCCAAGGACCCCTCTCAAATCAAGGGCCCTTTAGAAACAATATTCCTTCAAGGATGAGCACTATCACTATTTTTAATCTGCTCATAAAAAAGAATATGTTGAAATTGCCAAAGGCGAAGCGCCGTGAAAAAGTAGGAAAAGTTAATAATATTAATTGTGTGTATCATAGGATCATTAACCACCATACCAAGAATCGTTATGTCCTGAAGGACAAAATTCAGGCCCTAGTGGATGCCAATGTCATCAAGCTGCAAGAAGAGAAGAAAAAGTGACAGCAAATATGCTATCTTTCAAATTTGGAAAAGCTCTAAATTGGATAGAGTCAACCATTTAGAACGGAGTTCAACCAATTCCTAAAGGCACAATGAGGGTTGTAAATTATAATCCTCATCAGCAACAAAAGAAAGGACGATCTCTCTTTGAAACATCCAAAGGAGAGATAATATTGGTACATCCGGACATTCTTAAGGATGAACAGTGAATTTCTAGTTCATCCAAAAAGAAGTCTAAGGGAAAGGTGTGTATTTCCAATGCTATCACTACAGTCCTCAAAGATGACACAACAGTTCATCATCTCTCAGACTCAGAAGAGGAACTCAAAGAATCATTGGCGGTTGATAAAGACCAATAGTAACCTTTTGGAACACATTCAGGAAATGACTACTTGAAAAATTATGATCAGGTGGTTGAACATCAGTTTCTAGAGAAGAATAAGTAGAATGAGTATAAGTTCTACAAAACTCATAAAAAAAATGAGAAAGAAGCGACAGAAAGTTCCAAGAAATCTTTCTGGTTTGATGTGTTGGTGCAATTGGCCAACATCCCTGCAAGAATCACTTTGTATGAGATCCTAAATGAGCTTCTAAGGCAATCTAAACAAACTAGAGAAGCCTTAAGAAAAGTTCTATAAGATTCGGAAGTGTTTCTGGTCCAAATCCGAAAAACAACAAAAGAAGAAGTTCGTGCAGCATGACATCAAACTTTCAAGAAGATACCTTGCATAATTTTTTCTCCAGAAGATATAGAATAACAAGCATCACTGACCTTTATAGTACAAAGGTTACATAGGGTCAACATATATTGATCAAATTTAAATCGACCCTGGATCCGCTTTAAGCATAATGCCAAGGAGGGTACTGCGGTATCTTGGGGTTCCAATAAGCAGACTGGCATCAACAAACAAAACAATTTTTGGGTTCATTACTAATGGTTGTAAACCCTTGGGTAAGGTTAAATTGAAATGCCAGATCAGTGATTTAAAGACAAAAGTCACATGTTATGTAATAGATATTGACACATCATATAACCACTTACTTGGGAGGCCATGGATTCACCTAAATCTCATTGTCCCTCCTATACTTTATCAGTGTATGAAGTATGTGGGCAAACAAGGGAATGTGAAAACTCTAGTGGCAAAAAAGCAACCCTTCAAAGGGGTTGGAAACTACTTTATAAATGTGCTGCTTTATCAAGATATACTTGAAGCAGCTAGACAACCTGCCCCAGAAGAGTCAAATAATGACAATAAAAGTGACACTGCATAAGGATCCAAAGATTCGAAATCCGATAATAAAAATTAGGAGATAGAACTAAATGTAATAATCCTTGAAGACCTTGATGTAAATGACACCATCAATTTTGATGGTGAATTGGTAATTAATGAAGATGTAGAGTATGCTTATTTGTCCAGTATTGATTCTAAACCCTCTAGTACTAGTACTGACATGGTCAGTGATCAACTAGATAAAATATACTCCTTAGTATCATTCTAAGCACCCATCCGTTTATCATTTAAGATACAAAATGATGACGATGGAGATACTAGTGATGCGATCTTTGAATTTCCACCCAAATATAAAGGTCGAAGACCTATATTATTTGGAAGAGCAAAAAATAATGATAAAGAAAAAAGTATAGATTCTTAGGAAGAACAAGAAAATCTCAAGTTCTTCCATTACAAAAAAAATTCCTATAAAATAATGAAAAAGATGGGTTACAATCTAGCCAAAGGCAGGGGGTTGAATTTTGGAAATGGAAGACGAACTATGCTTTGACCGTTTGTTCCAAAAGAAAACATACAAGATTACTATGATAAAACTGGCAAGGGGTTGGAATATGTTACCACTCCTGAAATCCTTTCAAAAACAAATTCTGAAAAGCTTCAACACAGTCATTCATTTGAATCGCTATGTTGAGATTCAAATGTAACTGTGGGAGCCATTTTTCAAGAAGTCTCCATCAAAATAGCCTCTGCATACCAAAAGGAAAGTGATGATGAAGAATTGCCACCAACTAAGGATGATTCCTAGGCAAAATATCTCAATATGAATTGGGAAGTTCAGTTAGAACAGCGTGAGCCTCTAACTGAAGATAAAGTGATCCAAATAAATATGGGTGACGAAACTAATTTTAAACCCATATTTATAAGTGAAAATTTATCTTCTAGAGTAAAAGAAGAAATGATATCTCTTATTCAAGGATCATTAATATTTTTGCCTAGAATTACAAAGACATGCCAGGATTAAACCCAAAAGTGGCAATGCATAAGTTAAACATCTGACTAGATGCAAAATCTGTCAAACAACAACAACGGAGGTTCCGTCCTAAAATAATAAAAGCCAACGAAGTTGAAATCAAAAAGCGATTCGAATTAGGTTTCAATCGTGAAAACAACATCCTGATTGGGTCACAAATATAGTTCCTGCCAAAGAAGAATAGCAAAATCAGAGTTCACATTGACTTTAGAGACTTGAATGAACTATGTCCAAAGATGAATTTTCATTACTAATCACAGAAGTTATGATTGACAATACTTGCGGCTATGAGCGAATGTCGTTCATGGATGGATTCTCAGGGTACAATCAAATTAAGATGTATCTTGATGATGAGAGATATACATCTTTTCGAACACCACTAGGGTATACTGCTATACGGTCATGCCCTTCGGCCTAAAGAGTGATTGTGCCATGTATCAATGCACTATGAACACAATATTCCAAGAGCATCTTAGGAAGACAGTAGAATGTTATGTGAATGATTTAGCGATCAAAATCAAAAGTAAAGACAATCATCTTCATGATCTGAGAGTGATGTTCGATCTCATGCGAAAACACCAGCTTAAGATGAATCCAACTGTCTTTTCTAGGAGTTCAGTGAAAAATTCCTTGGATTCGTAGTCACTTCCCAAGGAATTCATCTTGATCCAGATAAGATTAAAGTAATTTAAGATATGCCATCACCTAAAAATCTCAAAGAGTAGAGAGGACTACAGGGAAGGCTGACATACATCCGTAGGTTTAAATCAAACTATTATCGGAGATATCAACCGTTCACTTGATTGATGAAGACAGGAGAATGGTTCATTTGGGATGATGCTTGTTAGGAAGCTTTTAAAGAGATCAAAGAATATCTCATGAAACCACCCGTCCTTGTAGCCCCAATAACAGGAATGCTTTTCCTATTATATTTAATAGCCATGTACCATTTTTTGGGAGCCTTGTTAGCCCAAAAGAAAGAATTTGGATATGAAAAAACTTTCTATTATTTAAATAGAATGATGATTGGAGCTAAACATTGATGTAGCCCAGTGGAAAAAGAATGTCTAGTTTTGGTGTTTGTAATACAAAAAATGGGACACTATCTGATAGGGCAAACAATCCACGTTATATCGAGAGTTAATCCATTAAGAATATTAATGACCAAACCAGGATCATTAAATTCAAGATTATCTAATTGGGCTATTTTGCTATCGCAATATGATATGCACTTTATCCCACAAGAGTCAATTAAGGGCAAAGTTATAGTGGATTTCCTAGTTGAACATCCAATTTTTGTGTCTTCAAAACAGTACGAAGATGTCCCTGACAAAATAACTGAAGGAAGTACAGCTCCAGAAGATGATACTTCACAAGAGATTGTTGAAGCACATGCCACTACAAAAGAAGTTTGGCAACTTTTTTTTTATGGTGCTTCCAAAAAAGGACCAAAAAGAAAGGTGGCTGCAGGAATGGAGGGTGTTTTTGTCTCTCCTAACAATCATATCATCCTTCGAACATATTCATTGATAGAATCATGTTCTAACAACATCGCCGAATGCAACTCCTTGATAATTGGCCTAAAGATAGTCATAATATCTAGGGGTAAAATATTTAGAAGCATATGGAGATTCTAAGCTTATTATCAACCAAGTCAAAGGAGAATATGAAATCAAGAACAAAGATCTCTTGCCATATTACCAAGTAGTTACAAAAATGGCTGATAGCTTTAACAGCTTCTACATCAGTCATGTGCCTCACCACCATAATAGCACGTAGAATCATTAGCTTCATTGGCAGCCACCTAGCCTTGCCCAAAGATTCTAACAAATGCAAAACAATGGGAAGTAAAGAATTGTTCTGCCCAGAAAATGAACTCCTACTGAGTTGCGTTCAGGCAGTAAACAAGAAGCACATGAAGTACATGCTCTTGAGTGTGATTTCAAACCAAGAGATTGAGAATTTTCTTTATATAGACTATATTCTATACGAAATATTGCTAGAAGATCCCAAAGAAACAACAGCAATCCAAACAAAGGCTATTCAATTTTATTATAATGCAGAAGTTCAGACATTATATAGAAAATCTTATGATGGAATCTTGCTTCGTTGCCTTTCCAACAAAGAAGCCCAAGAAGCACTTGAAGAAGCTCATAGCAGCATCTGCGAAGCACATCAACCAGAACCAAAACTCTAGGACAGACTCCAAAGAATGGAATATTTTTGGTCCAAGATGTTGATAAATGCTATTGCTTATACCAAAAAATATAGAGTCTGCCAAATACATGCAGACTTCATACATCAGAACTAGAATATCTTAATCCAACAGCTATATCATAGCCATTAGAAATGTGAGGATGGATATTATCGGGTCGATCTCAACACCATCAACAAGGGGTCATTGGTTCATGTTGGCCATAACTGATTACTTCTCAAAGTGGACTGACGTCGTTCCCCTAACTGAAGTAAAGACATCAGAGATGATTAAATTCATTAAATATCATGATATATATAGCTTCGGTGTATCTAGGAGAATTGTTAATGACAACGGACCTCAATCTATGAGTCAATTATTCTCTAGGTTTTGCAACAAATACTGGATTGAAAGTATAGCTTCATCTACATATTATCCTGCAGCTAATAGTTTGGTAGAATCCTTCAACAAAATCATTGTGAAGCTCCTTAAGAAGTTTGTTTCATCTAATCAACGCGATTGGGATGAAAAGGTTAGAGAATGTCTTTGGACATACCAAACTACCATTAGGGCACCCACAAAAGCTACACCTTTTTCTTTGGTGTACGGATCCAAAGCAGTACTCCCTTTGGAGATTCAGATTCCATCATTATGAGTTGCATTAGAAACCAAAACAACACAAGAAGATAAGCATCAACAGAGACTTCTAGAGTTGGAAGCACTCAATGATAAGCGTCTTGAAGCTCAACAAAGTATTGAGCTTTATCAGACGCAAATATCCAAAGCCTTAAATAAAAAGTCAAGTAGAAAACTTTCAAGAAGGGCGATTTGGTCCTTTCAGTAAGAAGACTGATAATAACTAAACAAAAATCTAAAGAAAAGTTCCAACCAAAATAAAAAGGACATTTTGTCATTGACATGGTCTATTCAAATGGCGCATATCAATTGGGGAAACTGAATGGTGAAAAGAAAATGATGCCGATTAATGAATAATTTCTGAAGAAATATTACTCTTAATGTAATATTTATGAAATTCAACACAGAAGGCCAAGCCAACTATCCGATCTCTGAGGAACTTTGAAGGACGTTTTGATGGATATAAAGAAGAATCTCGAACCATTCAAGAGCAAAATAGATTACATACAAACAACTTATGTAATAGTAAGAAGCAATAAACTCAAATGTTGAGTGGTTTAAGATACATATCCTCTTCAATAACCCTCAATTGAATCTTCAACTAAATCAGCGAATCCTCGAGCACTGCTCGGAGCAGCAATAATATGAAAATTTTATAAAATAAACTTCTTGTAGTACTCCTTCCGAAAGAATGCAATGAAGAATGACGCATTTTCCTGGTCGGTATCTCATAAAAAAGATTATGAAAGTATCAAATCACTTGATACACATATTTGAATTTTTCCCTTAACAAAAGAAAAGTTCAACACTAAGACTTAATCATTGGTCCCCGGAGCATACAAAAACTATAAAGAGATTAATGAATGTGTCTCATTCTTAACACTATTATCTCCAAACAGGATAAATTTGTTCACAAATCAAATGGAGTTCATCTACAAGAGGGGAATCTCTATGGAAATGTTTGGCATGTAAAACGCAAACGAAATTCTCTCCAACTCATTGTTCTAGGGGCAAAAAGCATGAACTACCCAACGCCATCAAGGCAATGGAAAGAGAGAAAGTTTCTAGCCAACCCATCATGCTAGGATAAAAGTATAAACTATCCTAAACTACTAAGGCTAATGGAAGAGGAAAAGTTTGGCATGTAAGCCCAAATGAAATTCTCGCAAACCTTATCATGTTGAGGAAATAGTATGGCTAGCCCAATGCAAACGATGATTAGTAAAGCCTAATCATATCCATTTATAGCTGGGAGTTTGCTAAAAGCCCTCATGAACTTGTCATGTTAAACTCTTATCTTTTTGATAGATCTAAAAATCCATTTCTACCAAAATTTGTCAAGTTAAAAATTATCTTTAACAAAAACAAACTTTATTTTCACTAAAAATCTATCAAGTTAAAAATTATCTCTGAGTAAACCAAATTTTATTTCCACCCAAAAATTATCAAGTTAAAAATTACCTCTGACAAAGTCAAATTCATTTCCACCAAAAAATTATCAAGTTAAAAATTACCTCTGACAAAATAAAATTTTATTTTCCTCAAAAATTTGTCAGGTTAAAAATTATCTTTGACAAAATCAAATCCATCCTACTAAAATTTGCCAAGTTAAAAATTACCTTTGGCAATTCAAATTTCATTCCACCAAAATTTGCTAAGTTAAAAACTACCCCAACCAATTCAAAAAGTTATTATATTACAAATCACTGAACAACTAAAATTACTACTAGTTTAAAAAGTTAATGATTACTTCTATCATGTTCAAGAAAACTATTCATTCGTCACAAGTTTACTTGGTCTTTATATACTGACTCTATATTGTCAAATTAATGATTACCTCTGGATAATATACAAAGAGTTAATGATGTATCAAGTTAACAGATATCTCTGATCATCAATATCAAATTCACTCATTAAGTTAACAACTACCTCTGAATGAATGACAACAAAAAAAAAATATTTTCAAAATTTTTCGTTCATTATCAATTCAACATTACAAGAGTTCCTTGACATTATAGAATAAATAAAACTTATTACAAACAACTGAGTCAAGAGAATCTTGGTCTTTTCTTCAATATCCCTTATTTCTGATTGGATGATTTCATAAGATTGGACAGCAGCTTGCCTCCTCAAATCCTTCTACCTAGTAATTAAGAAACTTCCAATTCTACTTGCTCAACCATGTCAAAATCAATGATGCCAGTGACTTGATTAGTTCAACGCTGGGTGTACCAAATATATGTTCCCAATGTACAATATGTGGATCTACAAATATTGCAGAATAGTGAAAGATACTTTGAAGTTAAAAATCTACCTACAACCATTTATCATCCTTACCTTATCTATGAGGAGGATGAAAGGAGAGAAGACAACAATGCCACAGACCCAAAATTTTTTATCTTTTGTAAAGCACATGAAGCTTTTTGGGTCCCCAGAGAAATGGGAAAAAGTTAAAAATCAAATGGGTGCAAGCATTGTTCAAGAAATTTTGAAGAATAATATCCTGTGTCAAATTCGAAGCCTTGTCGAAAGATATATGTGGAAAGAAATATATTACAATAGCCGCGGAGACAAATGAGATCTTGACAAGAAAACATACCATAATTCAAGAGGGCACGCACAGTTATCAAGATCTTTCCAACAAAGTATTCCTTCTTTAATGAATCTGACAGCAGACTAGTTACATGTTTGCTAATAATCATGAAAAAGGCTGAGGTTGCTCCCAACATCTCCAAGATGCATACTGTCTGAAGGTCTTGTTAAATACCAACCCTAGTTCACTGCAACAAGCATGGAAAAGAATAAGAAAAGAGATTCGGGAAAATTCATACTATTCAAATCTAAAATGCGGATCACAAGTACGCGGAGATCCACATTTTAAATCAAAAGAAGACCAACTTTCCAAATTGGCTTAAAAATCTAAAAACGGATCATGAATCCCTGGGACCAGCATTTCAAATCAGAAAGATCAACTATTTTAGGTTCAATCTTTCAGATCCAAAATGTGAAGCACATACCCATGTTTTAAATAAAAAAGAAGCTCTTTTAAGCTCTGTGTTTTAGGTCTTAACATGAGTCATGAACACATTTTTCAAAGGATTAGTTCTTTTAATCCATGGCGATGAATCATCGAAATAAAATGACATAAAAACTCATTAGCTTACCATAAATCATGGGTTCTTCCCAAACCATAGCCGAAGAAGAGCTAGGAGTAGCCTGAAGATCTCGAGAGCTGCTAAAGGCTTGATCAGAGGATGAAGATTTTCTCATCATCTTCTTTATAAAAGTTCTAAATGAATTTAAGTCAGAAAAGCTCGAAGGCTGTGAGAAAAAGAGCCTGAAGAAGCTTGGGAACGAAGAGCTTGAAGAAGTTTGGAGGAGAAGAAAACTCACGAGTTCAAAATGTTTTCAGAATGACTTTTGAAAGAGACTAGGATGTCTTATATACAAAAGTTGATGGTCTAGATTTTTGGCTAGAAGATTTGATGGGCAAGATCTTCAGTCAAGATTTTTTACCCGAGTCTCGTAAAAATTTCATCTTTTATGAGCGCATGGGGTGGTTAGATCTCTACACCAGAGCAAAAACAAAAGCGGTGATGATTTGTCTTAATCACCCAAAATGCAAATTTGAAATTTCGGATGCAGATTTGCATGAACCCGCGAATTAAACGCAGCGTCGTGTTTGAAAGTGTTTGAAAGTGAATCCATGAATTTAGCGCAAAGTCCCGCTCAAAACTATTTTGGATACTGAATAAAAAATATTTTATGTATCCAAAGTAATTCAAGACACCTTCAAAGCTACAAAATTTTGAAAATTTTGTAGGGGTTTTGTTGGCAAAATTTTTGAGAAAAGAAAAGAAAAAGAGAGGATTTATAAAGCCAAAATGGCTAATATGTGGATCATCTACCAAAGAGTAAT
The DNA here is from genome assembly GCA_036321105.1 of Dracaena cambodiana. Lineage (NCBI taxonomy): Eukaryota > Viridiplantae > Streptophyta > Magnoliopsida > Asparagales > Asparagaceae > Dracaena > Dracaena cambodiana. The sequence continues at coordinate 13,607,749 of JAYEPQ010000019.1, forward strand.
ATTCATTTAAAGCCAAGGAAAGTTAAAACGGGACCCTCGCGTTACTCATTTTCTATAGTCAAAATGAGGATCCTTATCCAGAGAGATCCGCATATCAAGCTAAGTAAAGGATGAAACATGTGGACCCCTCCAGTTCGCATGTTGTTTTCAAAACCTTAAAAATGTAAGATTATTTCTTTTTATACTCAAACACGGATCCTCGTCCAAAGAGATCCGCGCAGGCCCTTAAGGTTGCATTTCAATACAAATGTGGATCTAATCCGTGACTCAAATGCAAGGTTGCGTTATGGCCCGCAAAGGCTTATAATAACAAAAAGAAACCCATTTTCAGTACAAATGCAGGCCCAATAGAAAATCTAACACGTAGGTCATCAATTAAAGAAAGATTTGCATTCTAGACTATGTTTTGAGCCCATGATTAGAGCTAAATATAATTAAAATATGAACCCCAGAGGGTCGTGTTTTCACTCCAAAGTCTCAGAGGGTAAAAACTATCCTCATTTGTAACCAAACACGGGTCTTATCAAGCAAGATATACCATTGGGAGCTAAATGTGAATCATTTATTACAAAGAGATCTGCATTCTAAACCCAAATTTGGAGCTAAGTATAGCCAAAATGCAGGCCCTTAAGGGTCGTCTTTTCATTCCAAAGCCTCAAGAAGGTAAAACCATCTTTATTAGCACTCAAATGCATGTATAAGAATATCACACAAGCTATTAGAAGCTAAAATGTATATCTGAAGAATGAGATCTGCATTCCAATTACAAATCCAGAAGATTAAAGATGTCAGCTTCAAATCCTGGAGATTTAATACAAATCCAATGGATTAAAAGACAAAAAATTAATTTTCAAATTATGGAGGCTATTAATTGAATAGTTACACCAATTCAAAGGTCTCCAACTTTCTATAAATAGCCAAAGACTGGGCTAGAGAAGGAGAGACACTTGATTATTCAGTTAATCATCTCCATTTTTGAGCACTTGTGCAAAAAATTCAGTGCCCCTCCATTCAAGAGTTTTGCGAAAGCTACCAACTAAAGAAATTGTTTAGAGTGTCAACAAAGAGCATGATCATTCTTCACAGCAACAACAGAACCCAACCTTAAACAAAGAGGAATCAATTTTCTTATCTTCTGTGAATGGGCAACTATTCGTAATTGTAATCTTTTATTAAGAAGTTTCAATAAAAATTCAATTTCATGGCAAACAATATCACCATACTAGAGAATTTATTGATTGAAAATAGCGACTCATCAGGGAATGAATCTTTAATTGGTACCTTATCCTTGTCAAAATTTAGTCAAAAGAGATAGTCTACAACCACATTCTCTAATCTTTTTTGTCTTTAATCACAAGATCAAACTCTTGGAGTAACAGTATCCATTAGATTAGTCATAACTTTGCATCTTTCTTTGATAAAAGATATTTGGATGCCGAATGATTTGTAAAAATAACTATATGTTAGCCCAAAATATATGAACAAAATTTATTAAGAGCAAAAACTACAATTAGAAGCTCCTTCTCTGTTGTGGTATAATTCGTCTGAGCATCATTGAGAGTCTTGCTAGTGTACTAGACAATATAGTTTTTTTGTCTCTTCATTACCCTTGTACAGCTCCAATTGCTTAGTTGCTTGTGTCACACATAATCTCAAATGGAAGTGTCCAATCTAGAAGTTATGTTATTGGTGCAGTCATGAACATCTCCTTGAGGATTTTGAAAGCCATTTGGCATACCAACGTCCTTTTAAACTGCATATCTTGCGTAAGAAGGTAAGAAAGGGATCTAGCAATAGTACTGAAATCCTTCTTTATAAGCTTTCTATAAAAATCTACATGTCCTAAGAATGAACGTATGTTTTTCATGGTTTTTGGTATCGATATTTTAGAAATAAACTCAACCTTAGGCTTATCTACTTCCATCTTTTAAATGAAACTATGAAGCCTAACACAATACCTTTCATAACCATGAAATGGCATTTTTTCCAATTTCGAAGTAGATTTTTCTGTTAACATCTTTCAAACATAGATCCTAAATTAGTTAATCAAGATTAGAAATTATTTCAAAATATCGAAAATCATCCATAAATACCTCTAGATAATTTTCAACCATATCACTAAGAATACTTGTTATATGCCTTTGAAATGTTAGGGCACATTACATAATTCAAATGACATTCTTCTATAAGTAAAAGTACCAAAGAGGTAGATAAACGTAGTCTTTTTCTGGTCCTCTAAACCAATTTCAATCTGATAATAGCCATAATAACTATCAAGAAAATAGTAAAACTCATGCCTAGCAACTCTTTCAAGTACTTAATCAATAAATGATAAAACAAAGTGATCTTTCCATGTTACTTGATTTAGCTTTCAATAATAGATGTACAAACACCAACTCATAGTAGTACGAATAGGTATCATCTCTCCATCCTTATTTTTAATTACTGTTACCGCACTCTTTTTAGAAAATCTTAGGTTGGACTTACCCACTTACAATCAGTAATTGGATAGATGATGTCAATATCAAGTAGTTTTAACACTTTGATTTTAACCACTTCCTTCATAGCAGGGTTAAGCCTTTGTTGAATTTGCCAATAGGCTTGGCTCCATCTTCCAAGTAATGTGCTGTGTACAAATAAGGAGATCCATACCTTTGATGTTCATCATATTCAATCCAAGAGCTCCTTTATACTTTCATAATGTTAATAGTAGTTGATCTTTCTAACTCTCATCAAAATGCACTGAGATGACCACTTGGAAATTTTCTTAGGTCCCAAAATGCATATTTGAGATCTTCAAGTAGTGGTTTTAGCTCAAATATTGGTACTTGAATATCAGATTGTATCAATTTCTTTGTAATTAGAGATAACTCTTCATACACTTTGTTGGGATCCATCCCATGATATTTGAACATCGAGCATCAGTTAGATATTTTATAATTTCAGTGACATGTTTAGATATGAGATAATCAAGAAAGTTATCTTCATTATTAATGTCAGTTCCAAAGGATCATACATACACAATGATACGATATCTCTTTCATCTCGAATTTGTTCAATTTAATTAATGTCATGCAATTCATCATTAATCAATATTCAGCTGTTTGCGAACATTAAAAATATTAAGTTCAAGCGTCATTTCCAAATAAAAATTTCATCACACCAGTCTTGTAATTTATAACTACATTAGTTGTTGCTAAGAATGGATGTCCAATGATAACTAGAATATGAAGACATGAATGCTTTATAGGTGCAGTATTGATAATTATAAAATATATTGGAAAGTAAAAGTTTTCATTTTGCACTAAAATATCTTCCACAAGGCTCTTAGGAATACTTTCTGACCTATCGACTAATTGTAGTATGACTGATATACATTTATGTTCTCATAGACCTAGGTACTTGTAAACTGAAAATAGTAAGAGATTTACAGTAGCCCCAAATCTAACAAAGTGTTTACTTTATTATATCGACCTATCATACAAGAAATAGTAGGACATATAGGATCACTGTATTTAAGAGATATTTCAGAATGGAATAATGCACTACCTATTCTGTGAGAAATGCTTTCTTCTGTCGTCTTTGATGGTGCATAAATCCTTCAAGATTTTTTCATATGAGAAGACTTGTTTAATTGCTTTAAGCAAAGATATATTTATCTGTACCTATTTGAAAATTTTCAAAATATCAGCTTAGGATGCATTAATAATTTTAGACTTTAATCTTCGAGGAAACGATACAGGTGGTTTATAATATGTGGAAGTTGGTTCTTTAGAATTATCGTCACTAGATTGTTGCATTGAATCATTGTCATGTTTCTTCTCAGTATTTTTTTTTAAAATTGTCTCATCTAGTACTTTACCACTTCTCAAATTTATTGTAGCAGTTATCTCAAGTATATCATTATTAATGGAAGAAGTAATATCATTTATACCTTCGACATTACCTGAAGTACTGGCCTCCGGTTGAGATGGCATCTTACCTTTATCCTTCATTTGCAATACATAATTAAGGTGGCTTATTTGTGATCTGATATTGTTGAAGGCTGCCACATTCTTCCTTTTGATTGTTTGTTGCGACTAAATAAACTATTGTTGTTCTTATCTGATCCATTTTCTGTTGTATCTGTATGAAATTATCCTCAAAATTTCTATTCGGTAGTGGTTGGCACATTGAATGTTGATTAGAAGTTGAACATATTGTTCAGGAGGATTAGTGGGTGGCTTGTTTTGATGATTAAATTGTTTTTGAGAATTCTGCTTTCATGGAAGATTTAGATGATTTCTCTAATCAGGATTATATGTTTGTGAATATGGATTATTTGCTGGTAGAGGAGCAGTGTTAAAGGCATTGGGCTATTCATTCAATACTTCTATACAAACAGGAAGTGTTGGACATTCACGAGTCACGTGTCTTTGTATTCGCAAATATCACAAACTTTTGAAACTTCTTTTATTGTTTTAACTATTTCAATTGTCCTTGTAAACAAATCTTTAAACTTCTTAGTGACAGAAATTAATCGTTGAACCATATCTTTGCTTTCTCTCAATTTAATAAATCTGCCTCTATTATGAAGTTTCTCTTTCCAAAGTATTCTCAGTTTTTTAGGCTGTGAATTTTTGGCAAGAGAATTAAGATAGACCCATGCTTCCTCACCATCTTTGTTCAAAAATTCACTATTGTACATAATTTCTACAAATTGTTTGATTATAATGTTTAGCCCTTGATAGAAGGTACTTATAGCCTGTCATATCTAAAAAACGTGATGTTGACATGAGAGTAGCAAATATTTAAATATATCCCAACATTCGAACAATGCTTCATTTTCTTTCTATCAAAAGTTTAGAATTTTCTTTCTCATTTAATTTGTTTGATGTGATGGAAAGAATTTCGTAAAAAAATCTCTTTACATCTCATTCCATCTTCCTATTGAATTGAGCCGTAAAGAATGTAGCTCTGTCTTTGTTTTATCCTTAATAGAGAAAGGAAAGATCATAAACTTAAGTTGCTCTATAGTAATGTTTTGAAGATTAATGGTAAAGCAAACTTCTTTGAATTTTCAAAGGTGCAAATATGGGATCCCTGAATCCATCCCATGGAATTTAGGTAAAGTTGAACTATTCCAAATTTAATCTCGAAGTGTCCCATATATAAAGGAAGTGCAATGGATGAATGTTGGGTTGTCCAATCAGGTAGTAAGTAATCTCGTAAATACCTTCCATTACCTCATGATGGCTATTATTATCATTTGTATTGTTATCATCTCCGAATCCATTACTACTATTATTATTCATGTTATTATTATTATTAGTGCTCATGTAGTGAGGTGTTTGGTAGATTGGAAGTGTACATGGATTTGAGTATGATCGAATAAGTCTACTGTTTGAAGTTCTTCTTCAACAGGTCATGAAAAGTCATAATCACAAAAATTAAAGATATAGGAAACATAATCTATACTAAAGTATAATACAATAGTATGATCCCTGGCAATTGCACTAAAAACTTAACTTCAATCTAAATCGTATGCTTAGAAGTGCAAGATATTGATAACTAGTATAAGGGTAGTAACTCAAGATCATTCTCGTGAAGATTGTTTTGTTATTATGTGATACTAAAAATAAATTATAGAACTCAAAAAGAAATAAAGATTGGATTTTTATTAAATAAAAACTAAGACTAAATTAACAATGATATAAATTTACTTTAATTAAAATTGTTCGTCAGATAGATGTAACTCCCATAGGATAATTTACTAGATATATTTATGATTTTTTTTTTATCTCAGTTGCATAGCTCATGTAGTCTTCCTATAACCAAAAATAAATCATTGAAGCACAAAATTAAACAAAATTATAAACTTAAAACTTTGAATAACATCACCGAGTTAATCCTGTATGAATTTTGAGTTTATCTAAGTATGCAATATGAATAATAAAAATAAACATTCAAAGTCTAAAAATATACTATACCTAAACAGTCTAATATATATGAAAAATTAAGCAATAAATATATTAAAAAAGAATAAAATATCAAAGATTCAAAATCATATTTTAATCCTTTTAAGGTTAATAGAGAATCAAATATATAAATTTTACATAAATCAATGAAAATCAATAAGCATAAATAATTACATATCAGTAAATCACCTAGGGTTTGTTATTGCATCTGAACCAACTTATGAATTTACCCATTCATACTTATTATAGCCATGAATAAAGAGAAGAAGAATTCTTTTATTGATTTCTATGAACAAGTATAAAAACTAAATCTTGAATCTAAAAATTATTCAATATTCTAAAACTTCTCTCTAAAACATTACAAAATATAAATTACATTGGTTATTTATAGCATTTCAAAACCCGAGTGGGAATTCTATTTACAAGAAAACTCTAATTTCTCTCTAAATTTTCTAGAAAATCCATTTTTTGGCTTTCGCCTTTGACAGTGCTATTGACAGTAGCCCTTGAGTTCAATGGCTATTGACAAGTTACCTGTTGGCTATCAATAGCTAGTAAATTCATAGTTCTGAGCTGATATTTAAAATATATTTTGATACCTTTATTTCTTTGCATATAAAACCCTACTAAAACAGTAGAAAACACTAGAAAAACATCATAGTGAGGAATTTGATTAATAAAATAATTTTTTATTAATTTCTTGTATCAATTAACAAAATTATATTACGCTTGCATAAAATAAATTAAAATAAATTTACTTTTCAAGCATAATCAATTATCCTCTCCTATGCACTCTTGTGGTCATGTTTATAAGTCTCGTCAAGTCTAAAACTCTAATCAAACTTATATAAACCCTTTTCATATATATATATATATATATATATATATATATATATATATATATATATATATATATATATATATTCTCTCATTTGTTTCTTAAATACTTGCCTTTCATGTGAACATTCATATTTACTGAGACACAAATGCTCAACTACTTAGCTCATATCTATAATAAAAGTCCTTAAGTATCATTCTCGTAAATACCTATGCTTACCGAGGCACACAAACCCAACTACTTAACACTTACTTTCGCTTGTTCATTATATATATACTATATAGTTATATTTTTTTCTTGAAGTACATTGCCTTAATACCAGGCTCGCTTCCTTTTCTATTTATTTATATCTCTTTTTATATATAAGATAGGCCTTCCTTCTAGTTTTCTCTTTGTTATCGACTTTTCATGACTCATTGTGTAAGTGTTCAGAGTGCATATTTGATTCAAATATTAAGTATTCATATATCTCTTTATTGGATTTAAAATATCAATTAAGATTACACAAAAACTACATCATATAAGTATCAATAGTAAGATATCAATCTCATAAATATGCAATGTAAAGTAATTCTAATCTTACTTTTTATTTCATAAAAAAGAAAATTTTGAAAAATTTTAAATATGTTAGTAATTTGTGATATAGTAAAGTATAATGTAACTATCCCACTCCCCCAATTTAAATTATGCAATATCCTTAGTGCATCAAGAATATAATTATGCAAATAATACAATAAGAAGTAATGTTAGAAGTTAAGGTTAGAAAATATCTGGCTTTGTTAGTTCTTCAAAAAAACTCATTCGCTCTAGTAGTCAATATTAATGATCCATCTGATGAAAACCTTTTTTTCGCTCAAATTTTTGATAGCGACGGAATCCTTTGGTCCCCTAACTTGTCTCTTTATCTTTATCGGGAGAAACGGTGGCATCCTCACTAGCAATTTTTCTGTACACTTTGGTAAGAAGCCAATTGACATTGTTGGTGATACTCCATTCGAGCTTACCAAATCTCGATGACTTGCAGTATTTCTTTGAATGTGTTTGTCATCTTTATAATCAACTCATTCATCATTTGGAGTATAATCTCTTATGGTCAGCTCACCGCAGCTACTGCATCTCCTTATTCTTCTTTTTGCTCACCACGTTCCTGATCTTGTTCTCTGTGATCAGTCGTCAGGGAAGCAGTTTGATATTGTTCTTGTTGTACCTGTTGTTCCTACTGGGTATATCGAGTACTCATGCTCCTTCAAATGTCATATCCATAAATGGTTGCTTGGGTTTCTCAAATGTATCATCTCGTGACAAACTGACTCCATTATTCAAGCAAATTTTTGTTATCAGAGATGGCAGAACTATGTGTGGCTTTGCAAATCTCAATAGCTGGATATATTCATGGGCGTGACCCGTACATTGAACTATTGTGAGCTGTATGATGGAGGTGACATCAAATAGGTGCCTTTCCAGAACTATATTTAATCATATTACATCCCTTGAATATGATTCCATTGTTGCAAAGGACAATAAGATGTTATATTAGATAAATAGGCTTACCAAAACATAATCCCGTCTCACGAAGCCTACTTTCAAGAAGCTCTCATTGAAAGTAATATTGCTGAGATTTGCACAGAGCTCTTTAAACTGGTGGGAGCCGCTCGGCATCTCATTCACTACGTCAATAAAAGATGGGTGCAACTTAGGCACATCAGGTATAGGAATGGCTCGTAAGATCTCTTATCTAGTGAATGACACTTCCCTGCCCGTTAGTATAGAGTATGCATGTTGGTCTTCAAGTGCCGGTTGCAAATTAGCATAAAATTCATGCAAGATTTCATTGCACGTCTGTGTGTGTATACATTGTATAAGCTTCTAATTTTGTATCCTGCATTTGTACTCTGAAGGTAAGATTCTCATGTATCTTTGAGTAATTAATTGCTCTTTCGGGCCAAAGATTAAACACGACATACTTTTCCAACTGCTTCTTATTTACTTTTGCAGCTCTGTGCCTCTATGAAGAAAATGGGCTTGATGATTCCACTCTTAGCGTTTTAGAAATGGTTTGCTCGCTTAGTCCCATCAAGAAAATTAATCAAAAAATACATCTTAACATAATGTTGTTATTTCTCAAAATTATGCAGGAATTTAACACAGATATTATATATGTCTATTTCGTTTTATTTAATTTCTTTTCTTTTCTCTTCTCTTTTTTTACTACATAATCCCCTTTACTTTAATTTTACTATTACTGCATGAGTTTGATATATGTTTATTATTCAAATAACTCATGAATTGTTATGCTAAAAAGTTTAAATTTTTATTTCTTTTACCCTTGAATTAGCATATATTGTCAATTATTCCAAGAAATTCATTAAAAATTCTTAAAAATTTGTTAAACCACTCCAAATCTACTAAAAAATAAAGATCTAATTTCAATTTACTCAAATTTGTTCCTATAAATCGTAGATCTAGGTTTTTGGAACAAAAATCTATTCTCTACGAAGAACAATTCAAAGAAAAACCAAAGAGAAAGAAGACTTGCTTAAAGATTTTTGAAATTTGAAAAAAAATTGCATGGGATTATGTTTTAACCTTCGAAAGGAGAGATTTTTGCTCTAGGGTGTTGTAGAATGGAGGCTAGGGTTTCGTTGTGGAGAAAAAGAAAATCAAAAATTTATTTATAATTTGGGCTCTCTGTCAATAGTTGTCGACAGCCACTTTGAAGTGACTTCAACAGTCGCTCTCCGATACAACAATTTTTGCTCTGCAGTGGCTGGCTATCGATAGTGGCTTCGGCAACCGCCCTTTGTTGAGAACTACATTAAGCCAATTTTTAAAAAGAAAATTCTAATTATTAGTTCCTAGACTAATATTAGATCTAAAATATAATTGCTAATTCCTAATTCTTACACTAATTCTAAATTAAAAGTTAGTTTCTAATTCTAAAGTTAGCAATAAAAACTAATGTTTAATTCTAATTCTAAAAATGATTTGTAGAACAAAATCATTGAAAACATAATGGGTATCCAAACTAAATTATTTTTATATGCAGCCCCCAACTTAAAATATACATTATCCTCAGCGAATTGATATTTCTATTTACTCAATCAAGAACAAATAAAATTTAAGAGAGAGTGCTTAGAAATTATCTTGGTATGGTACTTATAACATATCAGCTACAAAAAAAAAATTATTAGTACATAATATACAATAATATACATTATGTCTCTATTTAGCTCATACCAATGAGACACCGAAGGATCCACTGGATCATGAGATTCCTTCGTGTACTTCAGAAATTTCAAGTAATGCTTCAATTGTTTTATTTTTACTTTAAATATATGACCATTTGGATTTTTGATATCAATTGTGCCATGTGGATATACAGTTTTAACTATGAATGGTCCAATTCACCATGAACACAATTTTTCCTAAAATAGATGAAGGCATGAATTGTATAGGAGCACTTTATCGGAATGATGAAAAACACGGCGTGTGATATGATGATCATGCCATATTCTCATTTTTCTTTTGAAATGCATGAATTGTCATATGCATCATGACCTATCTCTTCTATTTTATTTATTTATGGTTTTCATAATGGGCTAGCTGAATTAAGATCTAGAATAACTGATTTGATTGCACTGTGTGCTCTATCTCTATAGGCAAATGACAAGCTTTTGCATAAACTACTATGTTTGGAGACTAATAAGTGTCATATATTGCATATTAATAGTCTCCATACTATCAATTTTTATATATAAATAATTGTTACTTAGGTATATTTAGTGTATTTTTATAGGTAATAAAGGATTTGCAAGGAAGAGAAGAAGAATAAGCAAATTTGTCAAGAATATGAGTGAAGAAAATCAATCATGGTGAAGATAGGAACTCTAGTGCAGTAGAAGAAAATTTAAGAGTATTTTTGACCAAGATAAGACTAAAACTGGAAACATTTATGTTTGAGAAATTCGTAGATCTCAGAATTACCTTTGAAACGTGTCCAAGAACAGATCAATCTGAGTTTGTATGGAAATGTTATGGCCATTTTACTAAAATACAGTAGAATAGAAAATCTGATCCAGCGGGCTAAGAGTGTGCCGAGCTTAATTTCGGATTTTGAATCCGAAAATTAGTATTTTATGCCATCTAATCTCAATCATTGGTTTCTAATACCTATGGATTGAATTAGAATTATATATCTTGAGATTAGTTTGTGTTGGATTAGAATTATATCTTTGTATTGAGTTTGAGTAGGAGTAGGATTCTGTTTGACTTATAAATACCCAATGAATCCTTGTAAATGATAGAGAGTTTTTTAGATGTATTTTTATACTCTTTTTAATTAACAAAGATTAGGGTTTTGCCAAAGGGGTGACGGACGCCATACCGAGCTCTAGAGGTAATTCCATTGCTTTCTAGTATAAATTTATTTGCTTTGTAGTATAGATTTCTCTTACTTTCTAGGAAAATAAATTTTTTTATGGATTTCATAAATAAAAATAGGATCTTGTTAATTAAGAGTATGAGTAACTAATTAACTTAGTCCTAAGATGTAGATGAAACTAGATATCAACCTTATATTATTCTATTTGTGTTCTTTCTAAAATGAAAATAAAAGAGGATATGATTTTTCTATGAAACAATAAAAATATAAGAACTCATAGATTAAGACTTTGATAAGGCTATGCTTAATTTATATATTTTGATAGCCTATACTTAGTTAGGGCTTGGAGTTGTTAGTTTTTATTTATTTTGTTAAATTTATCTAATAATTTGGTTTATTTCTATGATAAGTAATTTTTTTAATGGATTATACTTGCACAAAACTTTATAGTCCATACTTAGGATGCTTCAAGTAGGAATTAAACTAAAAAATTAGATTTTTATGGAAGAAAGAAAGTAAAATAGATAATATTTGGTTGTGAACTAGTGGATTCTATATCCTTGACTAATTAGAATAACTCGAAATCAATCTAGACTCATAGTTAACTCGTTAGAATAATAGGAATAGAAAGAACGTAAAAACACTCTAGATCCCTATGGGAACGACCTGTAAAGCACTACAACTGATATTATACGCTTACAGTAAATTTATCACATCAAGTTTTTAGCATCGTTGTTTGGGATCGACAATATTTTCTTATTTTTCCTAACGTTTTATAGGTTAACAGTATGTGTTGAGTGTGCAGGGATCTTGAAGTTCGGATATAGGAAGAAAAAAGGGAAAAGAGAAATTCAGGAGTACACTTCAATAGGCAGAAAGCTAATCTCCCTGATTTTGCTGCCAAACAGTGGCAATTGACACCATTTGGCGGCAATTCGGTGAAAATATCCCCCTATTTTTCTCCAGATCTATATTTTGGTTCTCTGGTTCTATAAAAAAATACAAAACAATAAAACAAAATTAGAAACTGTAAACATCACATTTTTTTTCTTTGATCATATCTCTTCTACCGTTTTATCTTCATCACACCCTACTTCTAGTATTAGTTTAGGAAATTCATCCATCTACTCACGGTCATTGGTTCATGCCATATTGGACCGTGATCAATTAAGTTGACTTATAAGATTAGATTCTATCATGAGCAAGGCGATAACGAGCTCGCCCATTAAGGTAAGCATGGTTCACAACAAATATACTGAATCTATCTCATGTGCTAATATTGAACCAACATTTGAGCAAAATTTCAAGACGAAATCATGTTATTAGATGAGTTGGCCCACACAGTCTTTATGTATGATAACATGTTTGCGAGTATGTCACTTAACAATGAACAAAGTTTTGAGGATTTATTCACGGAGAAGCTCCAGTTGCTTCATGAGTTAGAAGAGCCATCACATTTTATAGTTCGTGATTCACTTGATTATGGTGTGCACTTCACATCTCATGATAATCCAACATGCCTATTTAATGTTTGTAATGATTGTGATATGTGCATTGAAGTTTATTTAGTCTAACCAAAATTTGCATATGGGAAAAGAGAAAGCGAAAATGCCATAAGAGGCAGAATTTTTTTACGACCACTAGAAGATTGATGAGACCCCTTAATGAACCCATTTTATATTTGAAACAACACACTATGAAAGTGAGAAGCGATCAAGAAGTCGTAACCGCTTTCTATGCATTGATAGGGTGGCGATATTGAGATAATGATTTTTCATGACTCTTATTATTTGTATAATATTTATACAATAGTTTTCATATTTATTTTACTATCCTTGATTTGTGTATGAGGGCATACATGAGTTTACGTGTGGGGGAGTGGGTAAGAGATTTTTCTTTATGTTTTTCTAGGATTTTTATTTTTTCTAGGATTTTTATTTTACTTTTAGTTTTTTTTTTTGTTTTCTTTATTTTACACTTTGGGTAGTTTTTAGGGTAAATTTTTTTTTAAAAATATAAAAAATAAAAATATCTGAAAAAATTAAAAAAATACAAAAATATTTTCTTCAATAAATCAATCTAAATACAAATAAAAAATTAAATTTAGATTTGAAGTTTGATCGGAGAGTTGATTAGATAATACATTTAGAATTTTATAAAAAATAAAAACCCCAAAAATAAATACCACTAATAGTAATTTTGAGATAAGTATACATCTATTTTTCACTTCACAATAGTTTATCATGTTAAGGATAAAAATAATAACGATTGAGTAGTTTTCTCTCTCTAAACAAGAAAAAAAAGGAAGGTAAAAAGGGGATGAGCCTGGTATTAAGGCAATAATCCTTGCGAAATGAAAATAAAAGAAAAAAATGGATGAGCCTGTTATTAAGGCAATAATTCTTAAGAAAAAAATAAGAGTATGATCCGAGCAATCGAACACTTTGTGCCTAAATAAGCGTGAATATTCGTATGAAAGGTGAAATATTCCAAAAAAAAGAAAAAAAATAAAGAAAAATTTTGTTAGAAGAGAAGAGATGAATCATGAGTTAGCATTTAAGTCCAAAATCGAAGTAGACTATCACACGTGCATGTAGATATATAGGAGCCAATGAATTATCTATTTATGGGTATTAAAAGATAGGATTTAAATTTTTTATTAAAATGATAGGTGTATTTGATATGATACTTGACTTGAAAACTGATAATCTAAATACGTTCTTAAGTTTGTATATTAGTGAGATTAATTGAAGAAAATATCAAAAAAAGATTTTTCTTTCTTTTATATAAATTTTTTTATTTTTCTTAATTTTTTATTATCCTTTTTTTTCTTTTTTTATTTCCTTAATCTAACTTTTTCATGAATATTGTGGGTATATTCATTGCAAACCCTCACGAGACACCACTCGTCCATTAGGTTAACCTGGGGTTTAATAGCTTGTTGCACATGCTAAGTGCAATTGCGATTCATGCGAAAGTGAGCTAGGATTTTTCATTTTCTTTTTAGGTCTAGATTTTGCTTGAGTACTAGCAAAAGATAGATATAGGGTGTGATGAGTGTCATATATTGCATATTTATAGGCTCCATATTATCTATTTTTTGTATATAAAGAATTCTTACTCGGGTATATTTAGTGTGTTTTTATAAGTAATAAAAAAATTGCAAGAGAAGATGAAAAAGTAAATTTGTCAAGAATATGAGCAAACAAAATCAATCATGGTGAAGACAGAAACTCAAGTGCAGCAATAGCAATTTCAAGAGCATTTTGGGCTAAGACAAAGCTTGAACTGGAAATATTTATGTTGAAGAAACTTGTAGAGCTCGAAATTATCTTCGAAACGTGTTCAAGAACAGATCAATCCAAATTTGTATGCAAAAATTATGGTCATTTTACTAAAACACTGCAGAATAAAAAAAATCCAATCCAGTGGGCTACGGGTGTGCTGAACTTAATTTAAGATTTTGAACTCAAAAATTAGTATTTTTGTGCTATCTAATCTCAACCATTGGTTTCTAATTCCTATAGATTGAATTAGAATTATATATCTTGAGATTAGTTTGCGTTGGATTAGAATTATATCTTTTGTATTGAGTTTGAGTAGGAGTAAGATTGTGTTTGGTTTATAAATACCCAATGAATTCTTGTAAATGATAGAGAGCTTTTTAGATGTATTTTTGTACTCTTTGTAATTAATTAAAATTAGGGTTTTGTCGAAGGGGTGACGGCTGCTATATTGAGCTCCAGAGGTAATTTCGTTGCTTTCTAGTATAGATTTATTTGCTTTGTAGTATAAATTTCTCTTACTTTCTAGGAAATAGAATTTTTTATGGCTTTCATAAATAAAAATAGGATCTTGTGAATCAGGAGTGTAAGTAACTAATTAGTTTAATCCTAAGATTTATATGAAACTAGGGCTCAACCTTATATTATTCTATTTGTGTTTTTTCTAAAATAAAAATAAAAGAAGATATGATTTTTCTATGAAACAATAAAAATACAAGAACTCATAGATTAAAACTTTGATAGGTTATGCTTAATTTAAATATTTTTATAGTCCATTCTTAGTTAGGGTTTTGAGTTGTTGATTTTTATTTGGTTTGTTAAATTTATCTAATAATTTGGTTTATTTCTATGAAAAGTAATTTCTTTGATAGATTATACTTGCACATAACTTGATAGTCCATACTTAGGATGCTTTAAGTAGGAATTAAACTAAAAGATCTGATTTTTATGAAAGAAAGAAAATAAAATAGATAATATTTGGTTGTGAACTAGTGGATTCTATATCTTAGACTAATTAAAATAAATCGAAATTAATCTAGACTCATAGTTAACTCGTTAGAATAATAGAAATAGTAAGAATGTAAAAACACTATAGATCCATGTGGAAACGACCTGTAAAGCGCTACAACCGGCACTGTACGCTTGCAGTAAATTTATCACATTAGCGACATATTTAACAGCATTTTATATGCAGTGCGGTAAGCCCATAAAATATCGATTAGTCTAAACAACCAATGTTTGCGAGATGGATTAACCGTTTTCTTTGGAATTTGCTTGATTTTTCTATTTGCCAGTTTGACTTGTTCATTTGACTATGGGTGAGAAGATGTAGAAATCATGTTCGTGATATGATACTTCTTCATCAAATTTTCAAAGATTGTTTTTGCGGAAATGGGAACCCCATCGCTTATTAGGGTTTTAGAAACTCCAACTCTTGACAATATATGTTTCTTTAAAAATTTAATAATGGTTTGTTAATCATTGTTTCTACATGTTGCAGTTTCTACCCATTTAGGGACATAATTGACCACTACAAAGATATAAATATATCCATTAGAAATAGAAAATGGTCCTATGAAGTTAATGTCCCAACAATTGAATAGCTCAATTGCAAGTAGGCATTAGAGGCATATCACTCTTCCTAATTAATGCTCCTAATTTTTGACATGGCTTGTATCATTTACAAAATTCATGTGTCTTTAAACATAATAGGCCAATGGAAACCATATTGGAGTATTTTGGCTATCATCTTTTTAGATGAAAAGTGCCCCCCACATGCTTCTTTATAACAGAAAGAAATTATGCTTTAAATCTCATCATTAGGCACATAATACTTAATGATTTGTTCTAAGTAATATTTAAATATGTAAGGGTCGTCAAAAGAGAATCGGCGTATCTCGTATAAGAATCATCGTTTATTTTGTGCACTCCAGTGATTTGGCATTTCACTTGCAACAAAAATACTTATAATATCAGCATACCAGGAAGTTGTTCTGATTGAAAATAACTACTTATAGAAAACAAGTCCCTAATTGGTAGCTTATCGTTATTAAAAATCAGTCGAAAGAGGTGGTCTGCAATCACATTCTCTACTCCATTTTTGTCTTTAATTTCAAGATCAATATTTTGAAACAGCAGTATCCATTAGATTAGCAGTGGTTTTGCATCTTGTTTTGACAAAAGATATTTGAGCGTCGAATATTCTGTAAAAATGACTATAAGTGAGCCCAAAATGTATGAACAAAATTTATCAATTGCACAAACTACAACTATATGCTCCTTCTCTATTGTCGTATAATTCGTTTGAGCATCATTGAGAGTTTTGCTAGCATAGTAGACCATGTAGGGCTTTTTATCTCTTCGTTGCCGAAGTATTGCATTGCATAGTCATTTGCTTCACATATAATCTCGAATTGAAGTGACCAATATGAAGGTTGCATTATTGGCATTGTGATAAGCATCTTCTTGAGGGTTTCAAAAACTATTGGGTATACCTACATCCATTCAAACTACACATCTTATATAAGAATGTAAGATAGAGGTCAAGTAACAAAACTAAAATCCTTTAAGAACCTTCTATAAAAACCTGCATATCCTAAGAATGAACGTATGCCTTTCACAGTTTTGGGTATTAGTATTTTGGAAATAGACTCAAATTTAGTCTCATCCCTTTAGATGAAACTATATGGCCTAACACAATACATTTAGTAACCATGAAGTGGTATTCTCCCAATTTAGGAGAGATTTTTTTTTGTTGATATCTTTCAAGCACAAATCCTAAATAAGTTAAACATGATTCAAAATTATTTCTAAATATAGAGAAATCATTCATGAATACCTCTAGATAATTTTCAACTATGTTATAAAAAATACTTATCACACATCTTTGAAATGATGTGAGTGCATTGCAGAATCCAAATAACATTCTTCTAAAAGCAAAAGTACCAAAAGAATATGTAAAAATTGTCTTTTCCTAGTCCTCTTAAGTAATTTTAATCTGATAATAGCCAAAATAATAATGAGAAAACAATAAAATTCATGTTCTGCAACTCTGTCAAGTACTTGGTTAGGAAATTTTAACGGAAAGTGATCTTTATGAGTTACTTGATTCAATTTTTGATAATTGATCATATACGCCAACTGTAGTAGTATAAGTTGATATCATCTCTCCATCCTTATATTTAATTACTGTTACCCTGCTCTTTTTTGGAGCAACTTGGGTTAGACTACCCACTTGTTATCGGCAATCGGATAGATGCTGTCAACATCAAGAAGTTTCAACACTTCAATTTTAACCACATCATTCATGGCAGAGTTAAGCCTTCATTGAATTTGCCTAATAGGCTTGGCTCTATCCTCCAAAGTAATGTGATGCGTACAAATCAAGGGGTTCATACCTTTAATGTTTACCATATTCCATCCAAGAGCTCCTTTATACTTTCACAATGTCGTTAGTAGTTGCTCTTTTTTATTTTCTTGAAGATGCACTAAAATGACCACTAGGAAAGTTTTCTTAAGTCCCAAAAAAGCATACTTGAGATGTGCAGGCAGCGGTTTTAGCTCAAGTATTAATGCTTGGATATCAGATGGTATTAATTTCTTTGTAATTTGTGATAACTCTTCATACCCTTTCATTTTTGGGGTCCATCCTGTGATATTCAAATATTGAGCATTAGTTAAATATTTTATAGTCCCAATGATATGTTTGGATTTGAGATAATTAAGAAAGTCATTATTCTTTATTAATACTAGTGCCAAAGGATCAGACTTGTACAAGGATATGATAGCTCCTTCATCATGGATTTGTTCAATATAATTAATTTCTTACAATTCATCATTATCAATATTTGGTTGTTTGCAAATATTAAAAAATTGAGTTCAAGGGTCATGTTTCCAAATGAAAATTTTCACCACACTATTCCTGCAATTTATAAATGCATTAACTGTAACTTAGAATGGACATCCGAGGATAATGGGAATATGAAAATGTGAATTCTTGATAGTGCAGTGTCAATAACTATAAAATCTATTGGCAAATAAAATTTTTTGATCTACACTAAAACATCTTCCACAATGCCCTTAGGATACCATTTTGACCTATCGACTAACTATACTGTGACCGGTGTAGGTTTAAATTCTCCTAGACCTAGATGCTTGTAAACCAAATATAGTAAGAGATTTATACTGGCCCTCAAATCTGGTAAAAAAAATTTATATTATGTTCTATCACAAAAGAAATAGTTGAGCATCCAAGATCCTTGTATTTAGAGGTATTTCAGAATGGAATAATACACTTACCTGTTATGTGAGAAATATTTTCTTCTGTACGTTGTGACATTTATTGATGGTATACAAGTCATCCAAGAATTTTGTGTGTGGGGAATTTGTTTAATTGCTTCCAGCAAAGGTATATTGATCTGTTCCTATTTAAAAATTTCAATATTAGATGCATTAATATTTTTTAGCTTTTAATCTTTGAGAAAACAACTTATAATTTGTAGAAGTGAGTTCGTTAGAATTATCATTTTTAGATTGTTACATTGTATCATTGCTATGTTTTTCTTCAATATTTCTTTTGACATGAGCTCATTAAGCACTTTACCACTTTGCAAATTTATTGCAATAGTTATCTCAGATATATCATTATTAATGGATAAAATAATAACATTTATACCTTCGACTTTACTTGAAGTATTGTCTTCTGATTGAGATAGTTTCTTACCTTTTTCCTTCATTTGCAATACAGACTTGAGGTGGCTTATCTATGAACAGATATCACTAAAGGCTGTCGCATTCTAACAGTCGATCATTTGCTACAATTAGATAAACTGTTGTTGTACTTGCATCATCTGATTCATTCTCTATTGTATATGCAAAAAAATATCCACAAAATTTCTCTTCGGTAGTGGTTAATACACCAAAGATTGATTAGAAGGTTGGACATAATGTTAAGGGGGATTAGTGGGTAGCTTATTTTGATATTAAATTATTGTTGTGGATTATGATTCTATTGAATACTTCGATGGTTCCTCCAACTAGGGTTTATATTTGTGAATATGGATTGCTTGCTGGTTGAAGAATAGTGTTGAAGACATCAACTTGTTCGTTCAATACATCTTTAAATGACGAAAGTGTTGGACATTCGCAAGTTATGTGTCCTTATAATTTGCAAATATCATAAACTTTCAGAACTTCTTCTATTGCCTTAATTGTTTCAGTTTTCTTTATAAGCAAATCTTCAAATTTTTTAGTGATAAAAATTAATCGGTAGCTATATCTTCGATTTTCCTAAATTTAATAGCTCTATTATGAGGTTTATCTATTAATTAGTGTCTATCTGAATTACCCTCAGTTTTTTATACTTGTGAATTCTCAAACAATTGAATTAAAATCATCTCATGCTTCCTTAGCATCTTTACATAAAAATTTACCATTGCACACAGTTTCTACAAATGCCCTGGTTGCAGTGTTTAGCTCTAAATAGAAGGCACTTATAGTTTTCCATATCTCAAAACCGTAATGTGAGCATGAGAGTTGTAAATCTTTAAATCTATCCCAATGCTCGAACAATGATTCATCTTATTTTTGTCGAAAAGTAAAAATTTGCTTTCGCACATAATTTGTTCGATGTGAAGGAAAGAATTTTTTTACGAATTCTCTTTGCGTCTCATCCTATCTTCCTATAGAATTGGGACATAAAGAATGTAGCCATGTCATTGCTTTATCCTAAAAAGAGAATAAAAAAAGTTTAAGCTTATGTTGTTTTGCAGTAGTATTTTGAAGATTAATAGTAGAGCAAACTTTTTTGAATTCTCAAAAGTACAAATATGGGCTCTGTGAATCCATCCCATAGAATTTAAGTAAAAGTTAAACTACTCCAGATTTAATCTCGAACTATCCCTTATTTAAAGAAAATGTTACGCATGAATGTTAGGTTGTCCTATCAGGTTGTAGGTAATCTCGTAAAGAGCTTCCATTGCCTCATGATGACTATTATTATCATTTGTACTGTCATTTTCAAATCAGTTATTATTATTATTATTATTACTATTATTATTATTATTATTATTATTCATGTTGTTGTTGTTGTTGTTGTTGTTATTATTATTAATGCTCATGTTGTGAGATGTTTGGTGGATTGGAAGTGTGTGGATTTGAGTACGATCAAATAAGTCTATTATCTGAAAGTTCTCTTCCAACTGGCCAAGCAAATTCAGAATCGCAAAAGTTAATAATTTAGAAACTATAATTAATACTAAAGTATAACACAATAGTATTAATCTCCAGCAATGGTACTAAAAATTTGACTGCGATCTAAATCATATACTCTCAAAAAAAGAGATTGATAAGTAGTATAAGGCTAATAACTCAAGAGCATTCTCTCAAGGATCATTTTAATTATTGTGGGGGCACTAAAAGAATAAATTACGAGACTAAAAACAAATAAAGCTTATTTATATTAACTCAAAAAACTAAACTAAAGAGGATATAAATGTACTTAAAATAAAATTATTGGTCAGATAGATTTAAGTCCCCATAAAATAATTCACTTGACATGTTTATAGTTTTTATATCTTAGTTGCATAGATCACGTGGTCTTCCTACAACCGAAAAATAAATTAATGAAGTACAAAATCTAATAAAATTGCAAACTTGATACTTTGAATAACTTCTCCAAATTAATCCTTTATGAGTCTTGAATTTTTCTAATCATGCAATATGAATAGTAAAAGTAAACGTTCAAAGTTTAAATATACACCGTATATAAAGAATCTGTGGAATTTGATTTCTAATATAAATAACAGTTCTGATCTAATATATAAGATACACTTCGATTCTTCGATTTCCCCATATATAAAACCCTACAAAAATACTAAACACTAGAAAAACAACATAGTGAGGAATTTGATTAATAAAAATAATTGTTTATTAATTTCTTGTATTAATCAACAAAGTTAGATTATACTTGTATAAAATAAACTAAAATAATTATACTTTTCAAGCATAATCAGAATGTTGCAATAATTGTAGAAACATAAAGGATGCACAATTTTACTTGAAAATAAGGATGACTAAGAATAAAGACATATAATCTAACTTCACATGATATAAGAGAAATGGAGAGGGATTAAAATAGAATAATTGTATTCTTTTTGTTCTTGGCTGAGGGTAACAATGTGAAATTTAAGTATTTTGGTAGCTAGGTCAAAAAAGATTGCTGATGAAGACACCTTAAGGGTATATTTAATCTCTAAGTACAACCAAAGTTTTATTTTGTAAAAGTTTGGCTAGTATTCTACTATTTTAGTTAAACTTCTCTTTTTTATAGATACTGATGCAAGGGGGCGAAGTAAGAGAGGAAATATGGTGAGATGGTCACTGTAAATTCAATAGTAACACAAAAATGAAACTGTGGACAATAAGATGAGCTCATCATCCAATAGGACAACTCCAAAAAAAAGGAACTATGGACATGAAAATTAAATCAAGCAAGAGAGTGTGTTGCGAAACTTGAAATTGAACCTTTTACAAACAAACAATGATGTTGATAATAATGCTGAACCATAAAAAAAGCTTTTCTTGATAACTTCAAGTAGGAATGTTGCTCAAAAGCAGAACTATCATGAAAATAAGATCAGTTCCAAGTAATAATTTCAAATGAAATAGAATGAATATGTGTTTTGCTTACTGTGCCGTTGAACAAAATTTGCTCTCTAGGTTCAGACAAATTTTAGTGAAGTGGTGCCCTCAAGCCCTGCCCAAGTTCAGATGGATTTCAGTGAAGGGGAGTGAAGAAAAGCTTGATTTTCTTTTCGTGATAGAAAAAGAATGAATGATGAATACCTTCACATTTACATAAACATATGTTTAACTAATTTTATAATGTATAAATTTATCCAACTCTCCTTGCAATGACAACTACCCAACCCAAAGTGTCACAACAAGCCTTCTTTTGACAGTGCATAGTGATGAAGTCCCAGAAATGTGTCCGGAGGAATTATTTAAGAAATGAAGTGTATAAAAAGAAACTCTTAATTTATTTAATAATATAGTATACATTCGAGGACATAGTGCTCAATGAAAGAAACACTAAAAAAATCATCTTTTTATCATTTCAATGTCTAGAATGATAGAGATAAAATTCTAAAGTAATTAGAAAAATAATTTAATATTCTAAATAGTGAATTCTAGAATATTTTTTGGGCTTCTAGGAAAATTTTTTAAGAATCATAAATATTGGAAAACCAATAATAGTAATGACTGAATATTATTTTGAGTTATGAATTTAAAGTTACGCTCATCGAAATTTATTTCAATATCCAAATTGACCTGCAGTAGGCTTAATTTTGCATAATCGAATTCGAAAGAAGGAAATAAGTAGCACAAATTTTTTGGAGATTACAACTAGGTTACAAGAGATAAATTTATGTGGAAAATAGTTTAAATTAGAATTTTGATTTAATTTGATTATTTTCATTGGGTGTTTGCCAATAAATTGTCCAATCCAGCATAATTAAAGAAAAATATAAAAAAAATCTAAAATAATAAGATAAGATATTCTTGCTCTGGGAATTTGAATTTGAAGAGTAGAAATACATATACAACTTAATTTAATCAATACCTGCCTATATTAGTGTTTGGGTTTCCAAACTGATACGAATGATATGAAATAAATTGATACAACGACTTAAAAATTAGGGTTATTACATTCTACCCACATGATAAAAAAATTCCATCCTTGAAATTTAAATAAAAAATGAATGATAATAGTATGGTAAATGGATAAGTACTGATGGACTAATAATGTGTTTAAATACTAGGGTGCTCCACATATCTCCAAGATACTCAGAAAAACAGAGAAAATTTCCTTTAAGTATAATATGATAATATCATCCTTGTAGAATATTTAATCCCCATATATCACTAAGTTAATGTTTGATAAAATTTATTGCTGGAGAAGTTCGATTGCTGTGGGAGTATCTCATAAATCCAGGACTACATATCCTTTTACAACAGAAATTGGCATTTCACGTTACAAATAAGTTGGAATATCAAGTCATAGCGTGAGCTAGATTAGGTCACAACGTAAGTAAGGATATCAGATCACAGCATATCAGATCACAGTATAAGCAGCAATATTAGTTTGCAATATGAACTCGAATATCAGGTCATAATGTAACCTGGAATATCAGGTCACAGAATAAGCTAGAATATCAGGTCACATCATAAACTGAAATATTATGTCACAACATAAGCTAAAATATCAAATATCAAGTAACAACTGCTGACTAGATTAACAGTAATAAGAGGCTCTATTGGTTGATCATTTTTTGGTTTCTCTTATTAAGCATTGACAAATCCATCTTTCCGAATACCTTTCTTAATTACTCAAAATGTCTATTAAGCATAAACTTTCTATTACAAGTATCAAGGTTCTAAATATCGGATATCTGGATTATAACGGATGAACAATTTTTTTTCATACACATAGTGGGATATCGAACTATATCGGGGATATAGCCAACATCAGATTTTATATCGTATCGGTAACTCTCGAAAATAATATATCAGGCATTATGTCGTTAATCATTGTTGATATTTAGAACAATAGCAATTACACAATATTTCTTATTAATATTACACATATTTTTTATTTAACTCATTATATAACATCTTAAAGTTCCTTCAAACCCAAATGTTCAAATCTCAGACTTCTTTCTAGTGAATGAGTAACCGATATCTCTTGTGACTTAAATTTAGATGTTAAATCCTGAACTACCCATATATCATTGGCATCAAAGCTATGATTGATACTAAAGGAACATAACTCATATAGACTTAGTTAGCATATCAATTATCGTCCATAAGCTTGATGGTGGTTTATGATATTAAAAAAAACATATTTTGTTTGATGTATATTTCAAACATATGAGTTTCTACCAAGATATCACTGTTTAAAATACCTTGTTTAACTATATAGAAATTTCAAATGAAGAATAAATTGATATTTTAATCGAACATGATTTAATTGGATATCAAGGTCAATATTTCAATCATTTAGGGACTACCCATTTAAATCCTGAACTATATATGTTAAGTGGCTACTAAACAAAGTATTTTGATGCAGAAATATTATTTAGTCTCAAACACTAGATATGAAGATTTACAGGAACTAATAATTAAATTTGAGGTTAGAGCTGATAATTAAATTTGAGGTTAGAGCTGATAATTAAATTTGAATTATAAACTATAATTAAATTTTTGAGGACTATTATGTTCCAATAGTACTCATGATATGGAATTATACACTAGTCGTATATATTCAAGTGAAACTAATATAATTTCTAAACTAGCAGTCCATAAATTAACCATGATATACATATCATAAGAATGTCATAGTAAAACAAGAATATCATGTTTCAAGTACTTTGCCATATGCATGAATGGTCTTGAATCCCAACTTGCTTATATTTTTACCCCAACCACATTACAGCATAACTATATTTCATATTTTAACCTAGAAATATTAATTTAGTATATATTCCTGATGATATATACAAAACTCCACTCAGGTACAGATAGTGAACATAACATGTACTTATATGCCTTTGCTTTAATTAGATATTTAAATGCACTTACAAGTCCTGTGCTTCCATGTGTCCACCCTGTAATCCCAAATTTGGTGACACATTGATGTTCTATATACACATTTAATAAGGCATATCATCAATATTTGGATAAATCTGATACTCTGCTACAAGCCTGTAATAATAAAATAATAAGTATATGTTGCTAGTAAAGGATAACGACATAATTAGGATCGGAAACAAAAGATATGATATAGTATTAAATAAGAAAATGTTAATGGACATTGTTTGCATGAATGTGGTAGAATCCAAATGTCATGGATAAAATGATAAAATTAATGGCTGCTCTGATACCTTGCAGTGACGCTCCGAATCAACACACTGGTGGGTTTGAGTGTGTTTCCTGATAATGTTTATGGTATCACTGTTGGGCACTCTCAATATCTAAGTGCACGAGATTATTGCATCATAAAATTACAGGTAAGAATATTGAAGAGTGAATATAGGATATAAACTGCAGGTCTGAAACTATGTATCACAACATCACAGGCATGAATTTAGCAATATCTAAAAACAGCTATATGGAAAAAATAAGCAATACGTATACAAAAATGTGTAATAACCATGATGCTTAATCCCTTGTATCAGTTTATTTAGTATCATCCGTATTAGCTTAGGAGCCTGGATAATAATACGAGTGAATACTAAATAAATTAAGTCATACCTTTTAATTTAGTCCTCAATTTCAAATTTCATAGAGTGAGGATCTTTTATCTTGTTATTTTGGTTTTTTCCATATTTTTCTTGAATTATTCTAGATCGGTCGATTTACAGGCAAATACCTAATTAAAATAATCAAGTTGAATTAAAAATTCCTATTGTATCCTTATACCACCTTCAAATCTATCTCCAGAAATCTAATAGTCATCCTTGATCAAATTTGAATAGAAGTTGATCTAATGGCAAACTTGTAATAATGGTGAAGTTTAAAGATAGTTAATAAGTTAGAGTAAGCATATTCTACCAACAGTTTGACACCCAAAATAAATTTAGAAAAATTTAAAACAATTCCACCTTCTTCCTCTCATTCCCCTCTTACTTTTCTCTTCAGATCTTGAATCATAATTCTCTCTCCATTTTCTTTAAATATATCACCAAATATTCAGCCTGAGAGTGGGCTAAAAATTCATTAAATTATTATAAGAGCTTTTGTTCTTCAGATTAACCTCTTCAAATTAACTCTAAACTTCACTTTAAATGTTGGAAAACTTTCTATAATATTTATCTTGTTCTCTAGAGTAATTCTTAGGAAATTTATCCACTTTTGAGGCGCAATCACATCTGTATCAGTTTATTTCCGATTCGGGGTCAATCGAAGCAAGAAAACACTCTCAAAACATTTAAACTTGCAATTTTTTATATAATCTTCTCTCATAAGATACCAAATATATTATTAGTCCAATTTCATGATTATGAATGTCCAGAGTTGCATGTAACATGAGTTTCATTGCACGTGTCACACTGTGCATATTATATGTGCACAAATCTTACTGCTATGCAGACATATGCAATGGTCCATTTTATAACTGCCATAACTTTTACATTTTAACTCGGATTGATCTTGTAAAAATGATTCATTAAAGTAAAATTTTTTCAACTACATGGGATTATAATTTTGTCGTTTACCTACTCAAAAATAGCCTGGGACTTTATTCCTCTCTGCTGCACTAGGTCTGCAGCTTAGCAGAGTAAGCCTATGGTAAAATGACCATAAGTTTTGCTCTAGAGCTCTAATTGAGCTCATTTAAGTATTATTAGAAAGCTTATTAAATTAAATAGGAATGATAAAAATCTTAGACTCTAAGTTTAATACTATCTTGGTTAAATTTAATCTAGAATTCTCACATATACCAAGTTCATAGCAGCAGTAGCATATCTATAGTAATACAACCATAACTTTTACTCTAGAAATCCAACGAACTCATTTAAGATTTATTAGAAAGACGACTAAATTCTCAATAGTTGTAACAAATCTTAGACTTTAATTCTATTTTGCGCTAGTCAAACAAGACCAAGAAATTTAATGTCCACTAAAATCGCAGCAATATAGGCACATGTACTATGTCCATGCATATACCTCTTGATTTATAATATAATACCCATATGCACATATTTAGTCTCAGTTGTTATTACCTGTACATGATGTGTTCAGACCTGTCACAGCTCATATCTAGGCATACATGCTATAGTTGTGCAAATACCATTTGATATAAGATATGATATATATATGTATGCATGTTTGTTTACGCATGATATTACTTGTATAAGTTACACTTGCTTGGAATGATACCTCGAGCATGTGAACATGCCCTGTAACTCTTGTACTTACTAGTATTACTCTTGTACTTTCTAGTCTTGTCGTGTCCATTGTTCCATGTTCACCTAGTTATAGATATATGTACCCTTATTGTATATGTCATATTGATATTTAGCATTTACTGCATTGTGCGTATGGGAGAAATGAATGATGGACATAAACACGTATTGTTGGAGTTTCTAGTTCTACTTGGGATGCATTTACCAATTTGTGTGCTGGTACTATTGGTTTTAATTTTGCTTAGTGGTGGACTGGCTCATACAAAGACCAATGTTTGAGACCGTGATTCCGAGTATGCACAGTATTTTGAATTTTAGTATTTGTTTGCATAGCGGCAGACCATCTCATATAGAGACCGATGTTTGAGACCATGATCTCGGGTATGTACGGGATTTTGGATTCTAATATTTGTTCGTCTAACAATGGCTGGTTCGTGTGACGATCGAATTTGTAGTCTTATCTCTATTATGCCTAGGGTGACCATTTCATGTGATGATCAGATTTTTAGTCATGGTACCAGGCATACACGACACTTCTAGAACAAGTGAATACTTTTACCGTTCAGTTCTAAATTAATAGGGTAGAGATTGCATCCATTTACCTAATCATGTCATATTATGCACATCATGTACCACATGATCCATATAATATCTAGCATACCTTATTGCTTGATCCATATATGTCATGCTTCATGTTATATTTAGCATACTTTAATCATGTTATATTTGGCATACCTTGTAATTCATGATCCAAGTCATATTTGTATACTCTATAGTTCATGATTCATTCGTAAGCATTTTTTTTATTTTTCCTTTTAGCATGCCACACTGATATGATTTCAATAGTATTACACGAGTTTGGGTCTGTATTTTTATTGAGGTTCGACTCTTGAGATTATCACACCCTAGGTTTACTAGCTGAGATAACAATGTCCGAGGAAGAGGACTAACCCCTTGAGCATTCACATTTCCTAGAGTTGGCCAAGCGCTAATAACCAACTTCTTATAGGTTCTTCATTCCTTTAGTGTATTTAACATCTTTGCTTCTATATTCATAGGTATCTTAGTTTCTAGTTCTGTTCGTGGTATCCGGATACTCTTGTATATATTCAGTATTTATATTGTTATATTCTGCTAATATACTTGACTTTACATGAACAACTTTTGGTGTATATGTTACTCATCATTTCCATATATCTATTTTTTGATATTGTGATATTTATGCATGTGATGTTGTGCCAGATAGAATCAGACCTGTGGTTTATATCATATATTCATGCTTCCGTATCTCTTGCCTCATTTGTTTAAAAAAGAAAAAACGGCATCGTACACTCCAGTATTGAGAGTGCCAACTGGTGACACTCTATCCATTATTTGAACACACACTCACGCCTACCGATGTGATTTGGGGTATCACAAAGTGATATCAGAGCAGCCATTATTTTTTTATTTGGCCCATGACCTTAGAATTCTAGTGCATATATGCAAGCAATATCTATTAACAATTTCTTATTTTCTTATCTTGTTTTATATCATATCCTTTTATTCTAATCTTGATTCTTTCCTTGTCCTATATAAATGGCATGTGCTTATTATTTTATTGTTAGGAGTTTGTCGCAGATTATCAGATTTACCTAGATATTGATAACATATTTCATCAAATAGTTATATTTCTTATTGTTATCTTCTATTCTTAATTTAAATTTTGAGGATAAATATTTTTGTTCGGTGGGTAAAATTTAACGACACTAATCCTTAAGTTCCTATATCGGTTTATTCTGTATTATTTATATTAGCTCAGGAGTCCAGATACTGATACGAGCGAATACTGAATAAATTGTATCATATCTTTTAATCTAATCCTCAATTTCCAATTTTGTAGAGAAGGGACTTCTTATCTTATTATTTTGGATTTGTTATATTTTTCATGAATTATTCCAGATCAGCAGATTTTCGAGCAAATACTCGATTAAAATAATTAAATTAATTCATAAATTCTAATTTTACCCTTCTACCAATTTCAATTTTATCTCTAGAAGCTCAGCAGCTATCCTTGACCGAACATGAATAGGAGTTGACCCAATGGCAAACTTATAATTAAGGTGAAGTTTAAGGGTTTTTAACAAGGCAGAGAAAATACCTTCCCCCAGTTGTTTGACGCCAAAAATAAAATCAGAATAATCAGACAAAAATCTAGCTTCTTCCATTCATTCCATCTTCATTTTCTCTTTAGATCTTAAACTCTAACTCCCTCTCTATTTTTCTAAAATAAATTGCCAAATATTCAACTTAATAGTGGGCTAAAAATATATTAAATTATTCTAAGAGCTTTGTTTTTAATTTCAACCTCTTCAAATCAATTCTAAAGTTCTTCACTAACATGGGAAAACCTTCTACAGTATTTGTCCTTCTTGTGAGTGATACTTAGGGAATTTCTCCACTTTTGAGTAGCAATCACATTTGTATCAGTTTATTTTTTATTCAGGATCAATATGAGGCAAGAAAACACTATCAAACCCTTTAAACTTGCAATTTCTTTATCTAATTTTCTCTCATATAATATTAGATATATTATTAGCCTAATTTCATACTTTTGAATACCCAAACTTATATGTAGCTTGAATTTCTTTGCACATGTCACACCATGCATATTATATATGCACAAATCTTACTTCTTTGCAGAATTATGCAATAGTCCATTTTAGAACTTTCATAAATTTTGCATCTTAACTCCGATTGACCTTATTCTAGTGCAACTAGAAAGATGATTCATTAAACTAATATAGATTCTAATTTTGTTGTTTACCTACTCGAAAATATCCCGGAACTTTATTCCTCTCTGTTGTACCAGGTCTGTAGTTTAGTAGAGTAAGTTCATGGTAAAATGACCTTAACTTTCCCTCTAAAATTCTAATTAAGCTTATTCAAATTTCATTGGAAAGTTTATTAAATTATCTAGGACTGATGAAAATCTTAGATTTTATGTTTAATGTTATCTTAGTCAAATCTAATATGAAATTCTCAGCTATATCAGGTCCATAACAGTAATAGCATGTCCATAGTAAAACAATCACAACTTTTGTTCTACAACTCCAATTAATCTCATTTAGAATTCATTAAAAAGATAATTAAATTCTCTATAATGTACCACATATTAGTCTCTAATTCCAATTTGTGCTACTCAAACAAGACATGGAAGTTCAGTATGTCTTCTGAATCACAACAACATAAGCACATGCACTTTGTCCGTATATATACCTTTTGAATTATGATATAATACTCATGTGCACATGTTTAATCCTGACTGTAATCTAAATCATACACTCCCAAGAGTCAGAGATCAATAAGAAGTATAAGGGTAGTAACCCAAGATCATTCTCTAGAGGATCATTTGTTAAATATGTAACACTAGAATAAATTACGAAACTAAAAGATTGGATTTTTATTAACTAAACTAAAGTTACAGATGGAAAATTTACTTATATTAAAATTGTTGGTTAAATGGATGTAACTCCCTATAGGATAATTTATTACATATATTCATACTTTTTTATCTCAGTTGTATAGATCACATGATTATCCGACTACCTAAAAATAATTCATTTGAGCACAAAATATATAAAATTGTAAACTTGTTACTTTGACTAATTTCATCTAGTTAATCCTATATGGATTTTGAGTTCATCTAAAGCAATATGAATAATAAAAAAATATTTAAAGTCTAAGCATACACTGTACCTAAAAAGTCTACGGTATATCAAAAACTAAGTAACAAATATCAAAAACTAAGCAACAAATATATCGCCAAATTATAAAGTATCAAAGACTCAAAATCATACTTAATCCTTCCAAAGATAGCAAGGAATCAAAAATAGCAATTTCACATAAAACATTTAAAATCCATAATTATATAAGAATATATACTAGTAAATCACATAGGGTTTGTTATTCAATCTGATCCAACTCAAGAATTTAGCTACTCATACTCATCAGAGTAATGAATAAAGAGAAAAATTCTTATGCTTATTTCTATGAACGAGTACAAAACTAAATCTTTAATCTAAAACTATAAAACTCTATATTGTTCTCTCTCAAATGTTGTTACAAAACTTAAGATTTATTGGCTTTTTATAGCGTTAGAAACCCTAATAGGAATTCCATTTATAAGAAAACTCTAAATTCTTCTCAAAATCCCAGAAAAAGGATCTATAGCTACTCCCTTAGACAGGCCTATCGACAGCTGCTCTCGGGCATGGTTTACAGTCGATGGCAGCTAGTGGCTATCAATTGCAGGTCTAAAAATATACAATTCTGAGCTGATATTTGAAATACGTTTCAATACTTTGATTTCCTTGCATATAAAACCCTACAGAAATATTGGAAAACATTAGTAAAAAACATCATAGTGAGGAATTTGATTAATAAATTAATTTTTCATTAATTTCTTATTAATCAAAAAATTAGATTACACTTTCACAAAATGAACTAAAATATTATACTTTTCAAGCATAATCACATTCCCAACTTGAGTTTTACTAATTCTTAGTAAATTTATAAACTAAGAAAATAAAGACCAATAAATAAATCCTAAATCTCTTTTATAGGAATCATGATTCCACTTAGTATATGCAATAAACCGTTAAACCCCTATGTTACCCTAGCAGACGAGTGTTGTCTCATGAGGGTTTTCAGTGATGTTATGCACAAACATCAATAAATGTTTGAGATTAAGAAATAAATGAAAAGAAAAATAAGGATAAGTATAAAATAAAGAAAATGAAAAATGTTAGTATCATATTAACTACCTATACGACTAATTTTTTGTTTTCACTTCTTTTCTATATCAAACTCAATTAGAGATACATACACAGATATGAATGAAAATATCAATCTTAATAAATCACTTATAATCTAATACTCATATGTATCTATCTTGATCATTTATATAGTAGATATGCTTTTACCTTCAATTATTCTCTCCTATACACTCTTGTGAGCATGTGAATAAGCCTTGTCAAGTCTTTAACACCAATCAAACTTATAGGAACCCTTTTTGTATATATGTATATTTTTCTTTTTCATAGACACTTGCTTTTTATGTAAGCTTTCATACTTACCGAGGCACAAATGTCCAGTTACTCAATTAATGATTATAATAAAAGTCTATAAGTATCGTTCGTGTGAATATGCATGCATATCAAGACACACGGACCGAACTACTTAATACTTACTTTCTTTTATTTATTATATATATATATATTATATTTGAAGTATATTGCCTTAAGTACCAGGCTCACTTCTTTTTTTGAGTTTTTTTCTTTATATATATATATATATGATAGGTCTCCTTTTTAAGTTTTCTCAATTTTTCATGACTTAATGTGTAAGTGTGTAGAGTGCATATTTGATTCTAATATTAAGTATTGATATATCTTATTGTTAGATTTAAAATCTCAATTAAGGTTGTATAAGAAATATTATCATATAAACATCAAAATTAAGATAACTATCTCATAAATATACAATGTAAAATAATTATAATCTTTCTTTTTTACTTCAAAGAAATGAAAAATTTTGAATTTTTTTAAAAATATGTAAGTTAACTATGATACAGTAAAGCACAATGTATCTGTCCTACCCTCAACTTAAATTATGCAATGTCCTAAGTACATCAAAATATAACTATGAAAGTAATAATGTATGAAATAATGCAAGAGATTAAGATTAGAATAACTTGGATTTGTTGGTTCTAAAAAAAATTCACTCCCTTTTATAGTTGATATCAATGACATTTCTAATGAAGACCTTCTTGTCACTTGCGTCTTTAATACCGACAGAACCCTATGGTCCCCTAGCTCGTCCCTTCGTCCTCATCTGCAAAAACAAGAGCATCTTCACTAGCCATTCATCTAAATAATTTGGTGAGTAGCCGCTAATGACGTTGTTGACGACACTCGGTTTGGGCTTGCCTGTCTTTAAGAATGCTCATTCTCACAGTGAAGACATTCGTCATCTTTATGATCGACTCGTTTATAGTATGGAGTGTCACTTTATCTAGTTGGGTTGTTGCATCTGCTGCATCCCGTTGTTCTTGCCCTTGTTCTACATGTTTCTAATTTTGTTCTTGTGACCGACAGGTTGGGCAGCAGCTTGTTAATGCTCTTGTTGTCCTTGTAGTTCCTCCTGAGCATATCAAGCATTCATGCTTCTTCGCATAGTGGTATCTATAAATGATTACTTAGGAGGTTCACATGTATCACCTTGTGATTGATGAACTCCATAATTCAAGCAAAATTTTATAATTAGAGATGACAAAACTAAGTGAGGCTTTGCCAGTCTTGGATGCTAGACACTCATGGGCTTGATCCATGCATTGAACTATCGCAAAGTACATGATAGATGTGACATCAAATGTGCGCCCTTCCAAAATCATATTTAACAAGACTACGTCCCTTTAATATAGTTCCATTGTTGCAGAGGACGGTAGTATGTTATATTTAATAAAAAGACTCACCAATACGTATTCCCTTCTGACATAGTCAACCTTCAAAAAGCTCTCACTGAATGCAACATAACTTAAATTTCTTAGAGCTCTTTGAACTTGTGAGAGCCGCTTAGTATCTCGTTCACGATATCTACAAAAGTAGGGTCTCAGGCACATTGGGTACATGGATTGTCCTTATGATTTCTTCCTTGGTGAACATTATTTCCCTACTCCTGACAATGCGGTATCCATATTAATCACCCATTGTTGGTCGCAAGTTAGCATAAAACTCATGCACGATTCATTACATGTCAGTGTGTATTCATATCCTGCGTATGTTTCCAACTCTGAGACTAGTATTGACGTTTTAAAGCCAAATTTTCATTTATCTTTGGATAGTCAACTGCATGTTTGGGCCAAAACTTGAAATCATCGTACTTCTCTAAGATCTTCTTGTTTACCTTTGCAATTCTAGTTTTCTGAGAAGAAGACGGGACATAAGATTCTACTCTTGGCCTCTTACAAACTATCTGTTTCTTTGCAGTTATTCTGCAAAAATTAACCATTAATACATAACTTTAAATAATTATTATTTCAAAAATCTATGCAAGAATTTATCATATAATTATTCTATTTATTATTTTTCTGTTGGTTAATCTTTTTTATTATATTGTACATTTTTTATTATATTTTTAGAATTAGATTCATCCACATAATTCTATATTTTCACAATTTCTTCTTCAAAAATTATCAAATTTCACTTGAATGTAATTATTATTGCATGAATTTGATATATCATAATTATGCAAGGAACCTATGAAATATAATGCTAAAAAGGTGAGATTTTTACTTCTTCTATCCTTGATTTTAGCATATTATGACAATAAATCCCAAAATATCATTATAAATCCCCATATCATGGATAACTCTACCAAATCTACTACAAAGTAAGGATCTGATATTGATTCACTCAAATTCATCCATATAAATTATAGATTTAGGTTTTGAGACAAAAAGCTAATTTTTACTTAGAATAAATCAAAGAAAAATCGAAGAAGAGAGAACTTACGTGTTGGAAGATTGATGAAAGTTCGAACTAAATTCTACTGCAAGTGTTTTGGCAATCAAAAGGAGGAATTTTTAGGCGTGTGTGCTGTTGAAAAAAACTAGGGTTGTGTTTGTGGAGAAAAAAGAACTTTAAAATCTATTTATAACTATCCCTCTCTGCCGATGGCTATCAACAGGCGCTTCGACGGCACCTTTAACAGCCGCTCTCGGCCAGGAAAATCTTTTTCCTTTACAGGAGCCACCATTGACAGCGACTTCGACAGCCGCTTCGACGACTATTCTTTGTTGAGAACTTTATCAATCCAGATATTTTTGTTTTATTTTTTCTTCTTTAGTTAGTTGTTGTTAGTCCCTAAAATAAAATTACCTCTAATATCTAGTTGTTAGTTCTTAATTCTAAAATTAATTTTAAACTAAAAATTAGTTCCTAACTCTAAAGTTGATTTCAATTAAAGATTTTTTTTGTGTTTTTTGAAAAAAAATTAAAAGAAAAAGCAAAGAAAATTTTAAAGATCATTGAAACCATCATAAGTATCAAAACTAAGTTATTTTAATATGTCATCCCCCAAATTTTAATGCACGTTGTCCTCAATAGATTGACATATCCATTTATTTAACCAATAACAAGTAGAAATTTAAGAGAAAAGAGTTTAGAAGTTTCCTTGATTAGGTACTCATGATGTAACAATCTACAAAAAAATTATTAGTACATAATATACAATAATATACATAGTATCTTCATTTAACGTGTATCAATGAGATGTTAGAGGTTCCACTAGATCGTGATATTCCTCCAAGTACTTTGGAAACTCTAAATAGTGCCTCAATTATTTCCCATTTACTTTGAACATATGCTATTCTTTAAATTTTCAATATTATTTGCACCATGTGGATACATAGTTTTAATTATGAATGGTCATGTCCACCGTAAATGCAAATTTTCTGGAAATAGATGAAGGCGTGAATTATATAGAAGCAATTTGTCAAAAGGATAAAAAAATATGGCGTGTGATATGATAATCATGCCATATTTTCTTTTTCTCCTTTGAAATGTGTGAATTATTGTATACATCACGTCTTATCTCTTCCAACTCGTTTATTTGTAGCTTTCATAATGGGGATGCTAAATTGAGATTGAGATTTACTGATTTAATTGCCCAATATGCTTGATGCTTTGTCTCTGCAGGCAAATGATCAACTTTTTCGTAGACTTAATCTATATGAAGACATGCCTATGGGGTTTTGTATGTTGTACGTAAGCCCATAAAGTATTGGTTAGTCGAAACCGCCAGTCTTTATGAGACGAATTAACCATTTTATCAAGTATTTACTTGATTTCCCTATTAGCTAGCTCAATTTGTCCATTTGACTGTGGGTGATACAGTATAGAAATCTTGTGCATGATACACTATTTCTTCATTAAATTTTCAAAGGCTTAGTTACAGAAATATGAGCCCCCATTGCTTATTATCGTTTTAGAAACTCCAAATCTGGATAATATGTGTTCCTTTAAAAATTTAATAACAGTTTGTTGATCATTATTTCCACATGCTATAGTTTTAACCAATTTCGAATATAAGCATATCTATTAGAAATAGGAAACGTTCCATAAAGTCAATGCCCCAGCAATCAAATATCTCAATTGTAATTATAGGTTTAGAGGCATATCATTCTTTTTGGTTAACGCTCCTAATTTCTGACATGACTCACATCTTTTATAAAATTCATGTGCGTTTCTAAACATGGTAGGCCAATAAAAACCACGTTGGAGTATTTTAGCTACCATTTTTTTAGACAAAAAGTAAACCCCACATGCTTCTGAATGATAAAAAGTAATAATGCTTTGAATCTCAATATCAGGTACACAACACCTAATGATTTAATCTAAGATAGATTTATATAAGTAAGGGCCATCCTAAAAGATGCGGCATACCTTGTATAGGAATCTTCGTTTGTCTTGAGCACTCCAATGATTGGCATTTCTTCTGCAATAAGGAAATTAATGATGTCAGCATAGTAAGAAGTTATTGTGATAGAAAATAACTACTCATCAAGAAATGAGTCCCTAATAGATAGCTTATCATTCTCAAAAGCTAGTTTAGAGAGGTGATCTACAACCATGTTCTCTATTCCCTTTTTATCTTTAAATTTAAGATCAAATCTTTGAAGCAACAATATCCATCGAATAAGTCATGGCTTTACATCTTGTTTTTTTTTTTGATAAAAGATATTTGAGTGCCGAATAATCTGTGGAAACAACTATATGTGTGTCCAAAATATATGAACAAAATTTATCAAGCAAAAATTATAGCTAAAAGCCCCTTCTTTGTCGTGGTATAATTTATTTGAGTATCATTGAGAGTCTTGCTAGCATAGTAGACTATGTAGGGCTTTTTACCTCTTTGTTGCCCTAGTATCGCTCCAATTGCATAATTACTTGCATCACACATAATTTCAAATGAATGTGACTAATCTAGAGGTTGCATTGTTGACATGGTGATGAGCATCTCCCTGAGAGTTTTGAAAGTTTTCTGGAATGCTTGCATCCCTTCAAACTGCACATCTTGTGCAAGAAAGTGGAAAAGGAGTATAACAATAGTACTAAAATCCTTTATAAATCTTCTATAGAAATATGTGTGTCCTAAGAATGTATGTATGTCTCTCATGGTTTTAGGTAATGGTATTTTAAAAATTGACTCAACCTTATCCTTATCTACTTCCATCCCTGTAGATAAAACTATGTGACGCAACACATTACCTTTTGTAACTATGAAGTGGTATTTTTCCCAATTCAAGAATAGATTTTTCTATTGGCATCTTTTAAGTACAGATTCTAAATTAGTCAAACAAGATTCAGAAGTATTTCCAAATATAGAAAAATCATCCATAAATACCTCAAGATAATCGTCTACCATATCACGAAAAATACTTATCATATTTTTTGAAATGTTTCGGGTGCATTATGTAATCCAAATGACATTATTTTAAAAGCAAAAGTGTCAAAGGAACAAGTAAAATTTGTCTTTTCCTGGTCCTTTAAAGCAATTTTAATTTGATAATAGCCAGAATAACTATCAAGGAAATAATAAATTTCTTTCCCAATAATTTTTTCAAGTACTTGGTCAAGAAATGGTAATGGAAAGTGATCTTTGCGTGTTACTTATTTTAACTTTCGATAATCAATGCACATACGCTAACTCGTAGTAGTGCGAATAGGTATCATCTCACCATCCTTGTTTTTCATTACTGTTACCCATTTTTTCAGAGTAATTTAGGTTGGACTTACCCACTTACTATCATCAATTAGATAGATGGTACCAACATCAAGTAATTTCAACACTTTGGCATTAACGACTTTCTTCATGGCAAGGTTAAGTCTTCGTTGCATTTGCCTAATAGGCTTGGCTCTATCTTTCAAAGTGATGCAGTGTGTGCAAATAAGGGGGTCCACACCTTTGATGTCTTCCATATTCCATCCAAGAGCTCCTTTATACTTTCACAATATCGATAGTAGTCACTCTTCCTGATTCTCATTAAGATGCACCTAGATGACTATCAGTAAAGTTTTCTTAGGTCCCAAAAATGCATACTTGAGATCTTCATATAGCGATTTTAGCTCAAGTATCGGTGCTTGGATGTTAGATGGTATCAAATTTTTTATGATTTGAGGTAACTCTTCATATACTTCTTTCGTTGGAATCCATTCAGTGATATTCGAACATTGAGCACCAATTAGATATTTAATAATTTTATTGATATATTCAGATTTGAGATTTTCAAGGAACTCATCATTCACTATTAATGCCATATCCAAAGGATCAGACATGCACAATGACATGATATTGTCTTCATCATGGATTTGTTCAATTTAATTAATGTCTTGCAATTCATCATTATATATGTTTGGTTGTTTGCAAACATTAAAAACATTAAGTTCAAGAGCTATATTTCCATAGGAAAATTTCACACACCATTCTTATAATTTATAACTGATTTAACTATAGCTAAAAATGGACGTCTGAGGATAACTGGAATATGAAGACGTTAATTCTTTACAAGTGCAATATCGATAACTATAAAATCCACATGGTTTTTGATTTGCACTAGAACATCTTTCACAACACCCTTAGGAAGCCTTTCTAACCTGTCAACTAGTTGTAGTGTAACGTGTGTAGCTTTAAGTTCTCATAGAGCTGGGTGCTTGTAAACTAAATGGCAAAAGATTTATACTAGCCCCCAAATCTAGCAAAGTTTTCTTTATATTGTGTTGCCCTATCACACGAGAATAGTGGGACACCCAGG
This sequence comes from Dracaena cambodiana, assembly GCA_036321105.1. Lineage (NCBI taxonomy): Eukaryota > Viridiplantae > Streptophyta > Magnoliopsida > Asparagales > Asparagaceae > Dracaena > Dracaena cambodiana. The sequence continues at coordinate 13,647,028 of JAYEPQ010000019.1, forward strand.
ATCCTTCTCTCTGAGAGGTACTTCAGAAAAAAAATAATATACCTACATGTTCTATGAGAAATGCCTTCTTCTGGATGGTGTGACATCATTTTATGGTGCACAAGTCCTTTAAGAATTTTGTATAAGACGGAACTTGCTTAATTGCTTTCAGCAGCATTATGTTGATCTATACTTGTTTGTAAATCTCTAAAATATCAGCATAAGATGCATTAATATTCTTAGATTTTAATTTTTGAGAAAATGGTACATGTGGTTTATAATCATTAGAAGTGGATTCCTTAGAAGTATTTTTTTTAGATTGTTGCACAGAATCATCATCCTATTTCTCCTTGGTATTTTTTTTGAAATAGGCACGTCAAGAAATTTACCACTTCTCAAATTTATCACAACAGTTATCTCAGGTATATTATTATTAATGGAAGAAGTAATAACATTTATACCTTCAATTTTACTTGTAGAACTGGCCTATGATTGAGATGGTAGCTTACCTTTTTCCTTCGTTTGCGATGCAAAATTGAGGAGGCTTATATGTGAGCAAATGTCACTAAAGACTGTCGTATTTTGACTATTGATCGTTTGCTCGGACATAATAAACTACTATTGTGCTTAGATCATTTGGCCCATTCTTTGTTGTATCGACAAGAAATTATCCTCAAAATTTCTCTCCCATGGTAGTTGGTATACCGAAGGATGATTAGTATGTTGGATGTATTATTAAGGTGGATTAGTGGTGGTTTGTTTTGATTATTGAATTGTTGAGAATTTGCTTCCATTGAAGATTTGGGTGGTTCCTCCAACCAAGATTATATGTTTGTAAATATGGGTTATTTGCTAGTTGTGGAGCAGTGTTAAAGGCATTAACTTGTTTATTTAATACTTCTTTAAAAGCAATAAGTGTTAGACATCCACGAGTCATGTCTCCTTGTAATTCACAAATGTTATAAACTTTCGAAACTTTTTCTATTGCCTTAACTATTTCAATTTTCTTTGCAAACAAATCTTCAAATTTCTTAGTGATGGTAATCAATCGTGCATGTATATCTTCAGTTTCTGCTAAATTAAGAAGTCTACCTCTATTCTAAGGTTTATCTTTTAATTGGTATTTTTCTGAAATATCCTCAATTTTTTAGGCTTGGAAATTTTCAAGATAGTCCCATGCCTCCTCAGCATCCTTATTTAAGAATTCACTATTGTACATAGTCTCTACGAATTACCTGATTATAGTGTTGAACCACTGATAAAAAGTACTTGAAGTCCTCTATATTTCAAAACCATGATATGGGCATGAGAGAAGCAAGTCTTTAAGTCTATCCCAATGCGCGAACAATGATTCATCCTTTTTCTGTCAAAAGTTCAGAATTTTCTTTCGCATAAAATTTATTTGCTGTGAAGGAAAGAATTTCTTTAGAAAGTCTCTTTCCATCTCATCTCATCTTCCTTTTAAATTGGGATGTAATTCTTGAGGGAGAATAGAAAGATATTAAGTTTAAGTTGTTCTGCAGTAATAATTTGAAGATTAATGGTAGAGCAAACTTTTTTGAGTTCTCGAAGGTGAAAATATAGGCTCTCTGAATCCATCTCATAGAATTTAGACAAAAATTGGAATACTCCAAACTTAATCTCGAAGTGTCTCATATTCAATGGAAATATAATGCATGAAGTTGGGTTGCCTTATCGGGTTGTAAATAATCTCGTAAAGTCCTCACATTGCCTCCATGATGGTGTGATTATAATTTATATCTCCAAATCTGCTATTATTATTATTGTTATTATTTATGTTATTATTATTATTAGTGCTCATATCGTGAAGTGTTTGAGGGATTAGAAGGTAGTGGATCTTAGAACGATCGAATTAGCCTACCTCTTGAAGTTCTTCTCCAACTGGTCATGCAAATTAAAAATCGCAAAAATTAATGACATAGGAAGCATAATCTATACTAGAGTGTAACACAATAGTATGATCCCCGACAAGGGCACTAAAAACTTGATGTGATTTAAAGTGTAAAAAATCGATAAGTAATACAAAATCGATAAGTAATATAAAAGTAGTAATCTAAGATCGTTCTCTCAAGAATCGTTTATTAATTGTGTGATATTAGAATAAATTATGAAATTAAAGATGGGATTTTTTTTATTAACTAAACAAAAGTTAAAGATGGAAAATTTACTTATATTAAAATTATTGGTCACATAGATGTAACTCCTTCATATGATAATTTACTGGATATATTCATATTTTTTTATCTTAGTTGCATAGATCACGTAGTCTTCCTACAACTGAAAAATAATTCAATTAAGCATATAATATATAAAGTTGTGAACTTGATAATTTGACTAATTTTTTCTAGTTAATCATATATAAATTTTGAGTTTATCTAAGTATGCAATATGAATAACAAAAAGAAACGTCAAAGTCTAAACATGCACCATGCCTAAAAAGTCTATGGTATATAAAAAAACTAAGTAACGAATATATTATCAAACTATAAAGCATCAAAAACTCTAAATCATATCTAAATCATTTCAAATATAGCAAAGAATAAAAAAAAAATCAACTCAACAGAAAACAATTAAAATCTATAAGTATATAATAATACATATTAGTAATTCACTTAGGATTTGTTATTCCATCTTATCTAACTCCAGAAATTAGCCACTTATACTCATCATAACTATGATAGAAATTCTATTTATAAGGAAAGTCTTAATTCTTCTCAAAAACCACTAGAAAAGGATCTGCGGCCGCTCTCTTTGACAATCAACATTGCTTCTTAGGTGTGGTTTACAGCCGACAGCTGTCGAAGGTAGGCAAGTGGTTATCGACAGTCATTCCTAAAAATGCACAATTATTAACTGATATTTGAGATACATTTCAATACTTCAATTTCCTTACATATAAAACCCTGCAAAAATATTGAAAAACACTAAAAAAACATCATAATGAGTAATATGATTAATAAAAATATTTTTTTGTTAATTTCTTATATTAATCAACAAAATTGGATTGTACTTGCACAAAATAAACTAAAAATATTACTCTTTTCAAGTGTATTCAGCCAGTAGCGAGTTTCTTGTAGGATCATCATCCCTTTTATGTATTTAACATTTAGGCTTCTATATTCATATGTTTCCTAGTTCCTAATTTTGTCCGTGGTATTCAGACACTCTTGTCTATATTCATTATTTATATTGCTCTGTTCTGATATTGTACTTGACTCTACATGAGCAACCTTTGGTGCACATATTACTAATCATTTTTATATATCTTTTTTTGGATGTTGTTATATTTATATATGTGATGTTATGATAGATAAAATCTGACCTGTGGTTTATATCTTCTATTCACACTTCTATTTCTCTTGCTTGTATTGTTTGAAAAAGAAAAAAAATTGCTTGTGCACTTCGGTATTAAGAGTGTCCATCGGTGACACTCTACCAATTATAGGGACACTCACTCGGGCCCAATAGTGTGATTTGGGGCGTCACAAAATTTTATTCATATAGAGTCAAGTACAATATCAGAACAAAGTAACATAAGTACCTGATATATACAAAATTATCTAGATAACACGGATATAATTAGGAAGTATGGTACATTTACATATATACAAGCACAAGATGATATATATATATATATATATATATATATATATATATATATATATATATATATATATATATATATATATACACACACACAAAAGGGATGAAGATCTCACAAGAAGTGGGATATTTAGGCTTGGCCTGCTCCTAGAAGTAGAGACTCTCGAGATGCGGGTCCTCCTCCTCCTCAAGTACCACTATCATGGCTACTAGATCAGGGTGTGATAATCTCAGGGTTCAGAACCAAAATAAGAATACAAACTCAAACTCGTTCAGTGCTATAAAACCATATAAAAATGTGTGTGCGACATGCTAGTAGGAAACAATGTAAACGATGCATGCATATGAATTGTGAAGTACAAGGTGTGCATTATAGAACATGAACCACTAAGTATATGGTATGCATAATAGAACATGAATCATAAAGTATATGGTATGCATAATATAACATGAATAAAAAAGTATATGGTGTGCATAATATAACATGAATCATGAAATATATGGTATATATAATATTACATGATCATCATATGGATACTCATTCTATCGTATTAGTTTGGAACTGAATAGTGCGAGAATTTATGTATTCTAGCAGAGTACCATATATACTCGGTACCACAGCCCCAAGTACTAGTCTCCACATGGACCTAATGTCGTGCCACTAGGCACATTGGATGTCACATGCATATCTGGGATCAAAACCTCAAGTACGAATCTCCACAAGAACCGAATAACATGATGCTAAGCACACAAGAAAACCGATAGTGCGGTACACATATTAGCGGATGCATCTAAACAAGACAAAAAAAATCCTACAATACATGTTTCATTGCAATATTCATTTTCCTCATACTCATAATATAGTATATACTAAGTATCAATGTGTCAATTTGATATATATAATAATAATTCATGTAGAATATGTAACGATACACACGACGATAGTAGTAAATAAAAGAGTTATAGAATATGTTTACGTGTATGAGATATCATTTCTAAGCAAGAAACTATGTATAAATAAGAGCATGTATAATTAAATATGCATGCATTTATATGATATATTAAATCAAGTGTCATATGCAAGACATGGCATGATGCCTAAATATGACTTATCCTAGCTCTAAAATTACCCATATAAAGGTAATAACAAGAGTAATTAAACATGTCTTTATGTGTATCATATTATAAGTCAAATGGTATATGCTCATATAAAACCTATATGCTTATATTGATGCAATTTGGTGGACAGGTTAGACTTTCGTGTCCTCTTTTACTAGAGTAAAAATGGAAATAGAGGCCGTGAATAAGAAAAATTATTGAAAACTCAATTATCTTTCTAGCGAATTCTAAATAAGCTTAATTAGAGCTGTAGAATAAAAGTTGTGATTATTTTACAATATACTTGCTGCTACTAAACTATAGTAGTAACAACTGAGTTCTAGGTTTGATTTGGCGATAAAATAAATTTAGAGTCTAAAATTTGAAATGGTCTGAGATAAGTCAATTGTGTTCAAATGAATCTTGAATGACCTCAATTGGAGTTCTACAGTCAAGGTTATGGCAATTTTATTATGAACCTACTACTGCTGAACTACTAACCTAATACAGCAGTAATGATGGGATTTCTAGGTTATTGTTGGGTAGGAAAATTGGTAAATTAAAATCCATTGTAGTTAGAAGAATTGTAATTTATTGAATTATCTTTCTAACTGGACTATAATAAGGTCAATTAGAATTTAGATACAAAAATTATAGCGGTTCTAATATGGACTGCTACGTATGTCCGGACAGCAATATGGTATGTGCACATATAACATGCACAGTATGACACATTCAATAAAATTCAAGGTAAATGCAAGTTTGAGCATATATAATCTTAAAAATGGATTAATAATGCATCTAATATCATATATGAGGAGATTACATTAAGAAATCATAAATTTAGAGAATTTGAGAGTATACTCTTACCACTTGTTGAGCCCAAACTAGGGAACAAACTAATATTGATGTGATTACCCTAAAAACATAGAGAAATATTTCAAAAATGATACTAGGGAAAAGGGATAGGTGCTAGAGAATATTTTCTCACATTGATGGAAAATATTAAAGCTTATTTAATGAGGCTAAACTAAAAAACAAGGCTCATATAGCCATTTAGTGGATTTTCATCTCATTCTCAAGATAAATATTTGGCGAATTATTTGAGAAAATTTGAGAAAGAATGAAGGAGATCTAAAGAGAAAATTAAGAGGAACATGAAAGGAAAAAGTTTTATTTTTTTAATTTTTTTCTTAATTTATTTGAGATATCAAAGAACTGCTGGAAGAAAGATTTGTTGTATTTTCAAAATCCTTGAACTTCATTTTAATTATAAAGTTGTTATTCGGTCAAATTCAATCAAAAATTGGCCAAGAAAGGCTACTAGGTGCTTGGAGATAAGTATGAGATAGGGATATGGTTAAAATTGGAATTTTTATTTAATTTAATTATGTTAATTGTGTGTTAACCCAAAAATCGACTTATTCAAAATAATTCAAGAAAATTATAAAAAATTCAAAGTAATAAGATAAGATATCGCTACTCTGTAGAATTTGAAATTGAAAATTAGAAGTAGAGATATAACTCAATTTACTCAGTATCCGTTTACATCAGTGCAGCCTAACGGGCTAATACAAATGATACTAATAAATTAATACAAAGGCTTAAAAATTATGGTTGTTACATTGAGATTTAAAGAAAAAAATGAAGTGAAATATTAGAAAAAAAAGCCTGATTTGTTTCAGATTTTTCTTATTTTATTTAAGAGGTTAAATAAATGCTGGAAGTTGTATACCACAATGTTAAACATTCATAAACTTTGTCTTAATTACAAGATTACCATTAGTCAAATTCAATCTAAAATTTGTCAATATGGCTGCTGGAAATAAATATGAGGTCGGTAAATAGTTAAAATTAAAATATTAGATTTAATTGATTATCTTAATCAGTATCTGTGCAAAAATCAACCGATCTGGAATAATTCAAAAAAATTATGGGAAAATTCAAAATAATAAGATAAGAGATCCTTACCCGGCGAGATTTGAAATTGAATACTAGAAGAAAAGATATAACTTAATCTCAGTATCCATACATATCAATATCTGGGCTTCCGACCTAATATAGATGATACAAAATAAACTGATACAAGAGTTTAAGAATTAGGATCGTTACAGTTGCCAATGAGAGAGTTGGAGAAAGTAGAATAGTGTCAGATTTTAAATAGACTACAACTGTAAGTATTTATAGGGATAGGGGTCCATTGAAATTGGAGTGAAATTGGAGTAGTGGATCGTGAAAAAGGGAATCTGTTGAAGGCAACGAAGATCTCTAAGAAGAATCAGATGAATGTGGTATGCATTCAATTGGCCTATCTGGCTAGGACATTGTGGTTGGCCGAACAGATAAGATTCCAAGAGCCTCTCACCCAAGAAATTCACAGAGGTATTCCATGTCAAGATTTTTCATGCATTAGCAAAGCAAGGGATGCAAAATTCTTGGAATTACAATAAGGTGATTGAAATATAGACATGTACACAACTAAGCTCGCGATAGTCAATTATTTTCTCCAACCTTATTAGCCGAAGAGTAGGAGCAAGCACATTTATTTCTACAATGATTGAGGCACAATATCAAGGAGTATCTGGTGACTCAAGCCTATAAGACATATTCTGAGGTTTTTGAAGTGGCATGTCATCTAAAGTAAGTGTCAAGAGAATTGAAATTAGTGAGTCTACTCCACTACCAAGTCAGGTATACAGCTCGTGAGGATGAAAGTTCTTCAATTAAATAACAGGTGTTTCCACATAAGGGTCTATTGATATGCATATTTTGCAAGGTGTCGTTACATGATGAGCAGACCGTAGAAGAGCTCAAGAAGTACGTTTTTTATGTGGATTAGCTAATCATTGGATACTGAACTGTTCGAAGATGCAACTCAGAAAATAGGTAGAAGCCAAAATATTGTAGAACTCAGTGTCATGACCAACAATAGGGCTTCTATAGGGACAGAGGGGTCAATGGCAGAATTATTAGAGGCCACTTGAGACACAATTGCTAGTATATGCTAGGGGATTGAACTAGGTAGCCAGAAGTAGGGATAGTTTGTTATGCATAGAAGGCATAGTCTTCCGAAATTATTATGGCAGGTACAATCCAGATTAACAGCGCACCCGTATAATTCTTGTATTATCAGTTGTTTCTCTATCATGCATATTTGGACTTTTTCAATATATCACATAATTTGAATTTTGAAAAAGAAATTCTTTTTGTTAGATGGTTTGGATTTAATATCCCAAATTTCTTTAAACTATATCCTTTCTTTAGCTCGATTGTACAAAATTACTCTGACCAGGGGTTAAACTAGATACCAGTGACTTTTAGTTTGCATAATTTGACATCAAGAACTCTAAATGATTTTCAATCTTTGGGATTATAGTTTTTTCAAATATTTGTGACTCTTTAGAAATTTTCTCAGAACTTTTTATATTTTCCAAATTTTGCTAATTACAAAATATTAAATTATCCGAATAATTACTTCAGCTATTTTTATCTTGCATTCTAGATATCAGGGAATCATAAGAAAAAATTTCTAATGCTTCTCTCATTGACCTCTATGTTATTTATTAATTTGGTTATTATTAGAGAAAGTTCATCGAAGTTGAAACCAAAATATTATTATTATTCAAAATTTAATCAATTACTTCACTTAGTCTTGTCAACCAAGCTTCATGCTAGTTCCATTAGCTGCTGGCCAAACATGGTGGTTGTCTTGTGGAGAGCTGATTAGAGAAAAAGCTTATGAGTGAATATATAACGCAAAAATATTGATAAAATAATTATCATTCAATGAATAAACCCTCCCACTCACCGTTGTTCTCATTGTCTCTCAACTATTCCTCTTCTTACATTATAAGTCATTAGGGATGGAACTAAGACTCTATAATAGGAGGGACCAATAATAAGAGCTGCGACTTGTATTATTAAATATATACTATGATTTGTCTTGAAGTCAACTCTATATTTTGTTCATAAAAGTATACTACAATTCATTCTGATTACAACAACAAATATAATAGAGTAATAATAATTTTTCGAATACTTTAATGCAACCATCTATCAAAAAGATATATGAAGTTCTTTTAGATCTCGAAATCATCTATAATTTCATCAAATAAGTAAATGACAATAGTATGTAGACAATATATATATAATTTAAAACTAGATATTACCTTACTATTGGAGGAAATGCCGAAAGAGAATGCAATAATTACTTATAGTAAAAAAAAATTTTCAATGTATCATTAAACAGCCTGTCAATCTAATTTAAAAAAATAAAATAAGCCATAATATCATATTTAATAAATATATCAAAATTAGAGCTAAGTTCTCGCTGATTATCCATCTCGATAATTTTGTAATTTCAAAACCCTAACAAAGTGACCTTTTTCTCTCTATTTATGTAAGTGATGCTCTCGAGTAAATTTTATTTCTCTTGGATGAGAAATAAGTGAAATAAGTGAAGCTATTGAATGAAAAAAAAATTCTCTGTGAGGAAAAATAATACCCCAAAAAATCTCTCTTTGAAATCTGAACTTGTGGATGGGCTGTGATTTTTTTTTCACAGCCGCCTATAAATATGATATAGTGAGATTAAAATTATTTTTTATCAATAATTTTACTCAATTAAGTCTAGTCATTATCAAATAAGTCTAGTGATTATCAAGTAAGTCCATTGTTAGTACAATTGGGCCTTAGGCCCATGATAAGAGTTAAATATTTTATTGGGGGGAGAGGAGGCCATGGCCCCTCACTGTCCCAACATGCCTCCATCTAGAGGCACCTATCGGGCCGGGCACGGCACGTTTTTCCGGGCTGAGGCCCGGGCTCGACCCGCGGGCACGGCACGGCGGGTCCGTGCTATGCCCGTGCCAGCCCATGTTAATTAAAAAACAAGAAAAAAATTTTAAGAGGGTACTTAGCTTAATTTAACTAAATTTAACAAGAAGTAATAACAATAAAAAAATAATATTATATTATATTTAATCTCATTATATTCATATGATTGCTCTATAAATCTCTTTAGAAGTTATACAAAACCTTAAAAAAGGGGAGAGGACCTTAGTCGTCACCCTCAACTTCTTCTTAGTATCTTTTCTAAGAGATTTACGAGTTAAAAATTAAAAAAAATAAAAATATATGAAAATCCTTACAAATTTAAATACTTTTAATCATGCTTCATTTTTTTCTGGTAAGTCTAAGGTCTCTAGTACAACTTTATTGTCAAGTCTTGTTCCCTATCTTCTGCTTCGTACCAATCCTTCAAGCAGACACATATCTCCAATGTGTCCTACACCATTGAGGTTCTCAACTCCATGAGCACTCTACCACCTGTGCTAAAAGCAGACTCCAATGCTACAGTAGAAACCGGAGGAGTTAGTAAATCATGGGCCATATTGGAAAGCATGGGATATGTTTTTTCCTGTGATTTCCACCATGCCAAAATATCAAAGGATTCATAATTTTCATGGGATGCGTTATCTTCATAATTAGCTCTCTCTAAATAATAATGTAATTCATTAAAATATGTACTAGTTTGTCTTGCCTTTTTTCGGTGAAATACAGATGATATTATTGGATTATGAATTTTCCTAATAGATGGTTCTTTTATAGTTTGTGCTGGCACACCATACATATCTTTATATATTTTATACATAATATCTAAACATGTTTTAATATTATTAATTAAATCCCTCTTATTATTTTCATAAGACACATTTGTATAAAATAAATCTATTAATATTTCAAGTCCATCTAACTTGCAACGGGGATCCACAACAGTTGCAAAATATAATAAGTATGAAAAATCTTTAAAATATTTATTAAATTTAATTTCCATAGGTTTAACAATAATTTCAAGTATAGGGTGATTTCTACATTCATTAAAAACCGAACTAATTTCGGTTAGATAATATAATGCAATGTGTGTAGTTGGGTAATAAGTTCCTGACAGTGCTCCATTTTCAAATTAGCCTAAAAACTTAGAAATGCAATACAACTGGTGTCATTCATTATTATCTAAACTATACATTGGTGACTCCATTTCATTAAAAGTATTTATTATATTTTTATACTGAATAGCTATGTTTAACATTTTATATATAGAATTCCATCTTGTTCTAACATCTATAGGTACAATTCTAGGTGATATTTTTAGATTTTTACATATTTATTTAAATGCTTGTCTTCTTGGCCAACTATCTTTAATAAAAAGTAATGTATACCTAAGTTTCATTAGTGAATCATTTACTTTTTTTAATCCATCTTGAACGCATAAGTTTAGTATGTGGCAAATACACCTAACGTGGAATAATTTTCCATCTAGAATTGGTTTTGTAATATTTTTAAGAATTCTAATTGCGGCTGTATTTTCAGAAGCATTATCCAAAGAAATGGTAAATATTTTTTTTCTATTCCAAAAGCTAAAAAAACGCTTAGAAGGGATTGTGATAAATTATGTGTATTGTGAGAAAATTCAAATACCCTAAACCCTATTATTCGTTTCTGTATGCACCATTCTTGATCTATATAGTATGTCGTTATGTATAAATAATTAGTTATATTTTTAGCTTCCCAACAATCTGTAGTTATAGCAACTCTAAAAATTAACGAAGTAAAAATAGCTATTAAAGTGTCCCTCTACTCTTTATATAGTTTGAACATGTTGGATGTAGATGTTGAACGTGGGACTTTTTTATATTTGTCAGTAAATGTTGATTTATAAAATCTTTCAAATTTATGATTTTCCGAAAAAGTAAAAGGTTGTTCGTCATGTATTATAAATCTTGCTAAATTTTCTCTTGTTTTAATTGGATCATATTTACGTATACCTAACGATCCACCAAATGTGCTTATTTGTGTTTGATGTGGTACATTTTGTGGGTAAGTTTTTTCTAGGTGTCTTTTAAGATGACCCGTTCCACTACCTAAAAGAAACGAATAAATTTTTTGACAATATTTACACTTAGCTTTCCTAATACTATTTTCTATTATTTTTTCAAAATGTTTCCATAGATACGATCTAGTAGCCCTAGTAGATGTGTAGTTTATATTTCGGGTATGATTGTACCAGTTGGTTCTTTCTCAGATACAGAAAATAGTACTTAAGGAGATTATTCTAAGGGTTGACATAGGTTTTGATATTCTTTATCAGTTAAAATAGGAGAAAAAGAACCCGTGGCTTGAGAGAAAGAAGCGCCAGACGAGTGTGGATCTATTTTAATAAAATCCCAAAAAACAAATTAAAATTCTCAAAAAAACCGAACAAAAAACTTTAAATTATAAATACTTGTTAACCGGTGAACTATTTGAGAGAGTGAGTGAAATATCTAGCTAGAGAGATAAAAACCTTGCTTCAATGAGAAAACTTGCTTGGATTTTTTTGGGAGACTTGCTTGCTTGAGACTTCTTGATCACTTAATTGAAACTTGCTACTTGCTTGAGATTTTTTGAGAATTAAAGATTTTAGAAGACTTTTGAGAATGAATTTGGTTGTATAAGAATGATGAATGGTAGTAGAGGAGATAATGAGATATTTATATAGAAACCAAGGTTTTAATTTATAAAAAAAAATTACAAACCCCCCAACGGCTATTTTGATTGTTGGGGGGAAAAATCTGCAGTTTAAAATTGCAAGAAACCCCCAACGGCTATAAAAATAGTCATTGGGAGGCTCTTTGCAAAAAAAATTTGCAAAACCCCCCCAAATTAAGCCCAATGGCTATTTTTAAAAAAAAAAATTCGGACCCGTGCCGGGCCTTGCTTGGCACGTGCCCGGCACGGGCGGGCCATGCCGTGCCAACGGCACGGCCGGTCTCGGCTCGGGCATGGCCCGAGCAAAGGTGCAGGGCCGTGCCGAGCAACGGCTCGGCTCACCCGAGCCGTGCCGGGCTTGGTGTGCCCAACGGGCCGCCCGGCCCAGTAAGTAGCCTTACCTCCATCCCTGGCAGCTATGTTGCAGGCTAAGCGCGTAGAAACTCAAGGTTACAGAGAAGAGAAAATATTCAAGGCAAGTAGTATTTACCTATTTCTAATCTCAATCATCAATATAAAATTAGGAAACGCAAATTATCCTTTACATATTTTGTCATTTGTTAATGCTAAAATATCATAACTCACAAGAGACTGCTAAAATAGACTTCCATAGTTCCATTTTGGCAAGATTTGACAATTGGTGAATATATCATACATGTTATGCTGAACATGGAAGGAAACTACTTTTAGAAAGGTGATCTACAAATTCATAATATGTATATGCATAACATCATTTTAATAACTCTTACAAGACATTAACTTTGTTAATTAGCATTGAGTGGACTAAATGATACTTGAATTGAGGTTATTAAGACCATATGTCGATGCTCTTGGAATTTCCGTAAGGAAATTATTTGGTTGAAATTGCTAATTCGATAGAGGAGGCGACGTTGAATTGTGTGTAATCGTTTTGTTGTAGTTGACCTTTCTATTCCTACTATTTTACTTTATTCATTAATTTGTATGTAAGCTTTCTGTGAATTTACTTGAGCCCCATTGTTAAAAAATATTGTAAACCATACTCTCTCATAATGTGTATATATGTAGGTAAAAACCTCTTGACGAATTTGTTCTTTTCCTCAACCATTGCTAGCATCATTATCCAATAAAGATTTCTAGGGTTTTAAAGAGGGCAATTGTTTTGTAAACTGAAAAAGAATTATCTGAGAGGAATTTGGATTACTAGTTGAGTATCATATTTGCTACTGGAAACTAGTGATCATCAGAGACCAGATCATTAACAGTTGGCTACAGGAACTGCCAGCTAGTGAAAGTCCTAGCTCTGTATGGTCAGAGATTGAGAATTCTGATAGTTTATCTACTAATCTTTTTCTTAGAATATTTGATTTCTATAGATAACTTAGACATCACTGTAATTTAATTAAAGAGAACTCTAGAAAGTCATGTAGGTGACATGAAAGGGTTATGGAACCTGCATTGGAAAAACTCTGAGTTTCTATACATAACTTATTTATATTCAACTCTGATAGCTATATTTGATACATGATTTGCTACTTGACACCAGACTTATCAGATACATGGTGAACGATAATAACATAATAGACATGACTATTCTAGGAACGTGATAATATAACCAGTTCTGATATAATCTAAACGTATGTATACACTCAACTTTGAGTCTAATCCAATAATTAAATAATTAACTACTTGTTTCTGATTATGAAATCTGATTCTAATATGATCGAATGAGTGCTATATCGGTATTGACATGATGTTCCATAGTTCATGTACCCTCTAAAATAAATAAAATGGGATTAATGAGGGAACTATCTGATAGATATCTTATTGCATGAGGATTTATGTGATTGCAATTTAGGAATTGAAACTTTTATTACAATGGTTCCCTGCGGTGCTGGGTTGCTATCTGATTTGATTCTAAATTTTTAAAGTGGAGTATGCATTATAAAGTGGAATCTATTCTGAGTGCCTTGCAATGCATTGTAGTTCAGCATCATGACGCCTGGGTCCCCAATATGCTTAGACACTTATATGATAATTGAAAATTGCATTATCTTATCTATCAGTGGTAGCTTCAAATATATGGCTGTGAGTAATCTGTTTAGTTTATAGTATCTAAAATAAGATCTGAACAAGATCTGTTACCTATATCTAATCTACATAACCTTGTATATTTAATTTAATTATAACTCTAAGTTTATTTATATTATTCTTGATTATACTATCATGACCGATACTAATGTAGAACATTCACAATCACCGATTATGAGTATTATGATTTACAACCTTTCTTCTTTGTGTTACTTCTGGGTTTAATCATCTAAGTTCCAAACGCAGGTCCTGCCCAGTCGTCAATCCATACTTTCTTAAACAGGTCGAGCTGCACTAAGTGGTGGATTGTAATCTAGAGATACTTTGTATATATATTTTATACTTTATCTTGTTTGCCTTACACTCTTGTCCTTTTGATTCTTTTATATTCATATCCAGAGTACTATGCTAATTTATATATACAACACTATCTATATAAGAAATGTTTTTAGCTATCTGAATGTTGCAGTAATTACGATTATTCTAAGATATGTGATTGTAGGGTAGATTAGTGTAATTTTAAATAGCATCTTTCATTTCGAGAAGCAGCAAAAAAATATGAACATTATAGATATACTCATATTCAATATCTTGGGTTATAGTTTTGATTTGGCTTTTCATCAAAAAATATTAGTTTTTCGTAAATACAGCATCTTAAATCCACTTAATAGAGTTATAGATAAATTCCAAAATCTATTAAATTTACTCCAAAAGAAGATATAGAGGTTGAAATTATGATAAAAAATAATTGATAAAATAATAATGTGAGAATTCTTTTTTCATTGGTAGCTCATATGACTTGCATGAGCTGGCAGCTTAATGATTTTTATTCAACTTTTTCGGAATTAGAATCAATATCTCCTTAACTTCTTTAAGATAAAATTTCATAAAAATTTAGATTTTATTTACCCTTAATGAAATAGATACAAAATGTTCTATTCAACAAAAATCATTAATTTTGTGTCAACATAATAGACGATCAAATCAAAATTAAAATGCATGACTTGGGTATGACTGAACCCTAAGGGATCAGGATCATAATCCAAAAAAAGAATTTTAAACAAATTATTGGAGATTTTGAAAATGAAGTGCAGCTCAAGTAAATTATTTGAGCTGTCAACTCGTTTCCATTATTCTCATAGTGTGTATATATATATATATATATATTAGAATAATAAAAATAAGTCGAAATCTCATGTGAGTTACCAAAGCTGTCATCCATTTACATTATCTATAATAAATATTTTTCATATTGTTTTATAGATTATAATCTCAATGCCTAAGGTTTCACTCTTACCTAATTTCTTGGATTTTTGTTTTGTTTTAGTTTTTCACCAATTAATCTCAATATTGATGGTTTTATGGAGGGCAAAATCTTATATCCACTTGATAGAATAGGAAATGAACTCCAAAATTTATAAAATTAAATTCTAAAGAAGCTAATGAAGTGGTGATAATCCAGAAAAATTGAAAATAAGATTACTACTTAAGTAACTTATCTGAGCTGACGGTCTATTACAGTAATCATTACAGTATTCTCATATATATATATATATATATATATATATATATATATATATATATATATATATATATATATATATATATATATATATATGTATGTATATCTATATATATATAAAGTGAGAGAGAAATGGAAATAAACTGATAGCTCATGTTACATGAACTACAGTTCATTTCTAGTATCTTTTGAACTATGATCTCGACCCTTTATGGTTCACTCACAGCCACTTTTTTGGGTTTTAGTTTTGATTCTGTTCTCCATCAAGTTGGCACAAATTTTAACGGTTATCAATAAATAAATATTTTTGTATCTACGTGATGAAAGTGTAAATACACTCCACAATTTATAAAATTTGATCTTATTAAAATGAAGGAGGTACAAATCCTAATTCTAGAAAAAAAAAACACAAAAAACTATTGTATTAATATATTTTTGTCACTATCTCATGTAATTTTTCATGAGTTGATGGCTCATCTACAGCAATCCCATATATATATATATATATATATATATATATATATATATATATATATATATATATATATATATATATATATATATATATATAATGAGAAATTTAGCGGCGGTGAAGGGAGTTCCTTCACTGCCGCTTAGGTGGCCTAATACAATTATTACACGTGGCGCCGCTTAAGATAACAATTAAAAGAACTCCCTTAACAACTCTTTGAGTGGCACCACGTGTAATAATTTTATTGGGTCACCTAAGTGGCGTTGACGGAACTTCCTTCACCGCTGGTGAATTTTCAGTTTACTCCTATATATTGTAACGCCCCCGTTTTTCAGCTACTTCCCAAAACGGAGGACGTTACTTATTACTTGCACTAGACAACCCAACAGTCACAGGATCTTAGAATAACCGTAACTACTGCCACAATCAGATGAATAAATAATATGTCTGAAACTGAAATGATTTTATTTATACAAAGAGTTCATTACATAAAATGGCACACTGCTTAAATATGAAAACAAAAGAGTCGAAGAGAAAAGCAGTGCCCAGACAAAAGGAAATATAAACAAAATATACAAAAACTCCCTAGATAGTACTTCGCTTGCCTATTGTCACTCGATCTGTCCAACGAAGTACGGGTCTTCAACTGGGGCTGGATCCCCTTCTTCACGTTCCAAATCTGAGTTCTAAACCCAGGGGATTAAACCCGGCAAGTAATACATTTAAAATAGGAATTGTGTACTATCATAGTACATGAATATCAGTGTGCATAAGTATGTTTATGTCAGTGTTGTTTGTGTGCATATAAAGTAACATGAAGGCAACATATAAATAACATGAAATCAAGCATAAATAAATGCATAAATAAATGAACATGACAATAACTTCTCTATCTATTTAATCATATATTCTATTGGTCTCAGTCATCATCCAATTTAAAATTTGAAACTATATTAATGGATAAGATAGCGCTATTCTCCATTGTCGTATAAGTGCCCGTGCATACCCGGGACCCGGCCCCAATATTCATGGCGCTGAACCATGACATGCCGCTAGGCACTCAATCACGTTCCGTACTGTATTACAGTACGGACTTACCACTAAGGGTAGATATCAATTGGTGATCCAGTAATCACCCAGGCCGCTGCAGTAAAAGAATCCGGCCCTAACAAGACAATCAATCCTTATACGGCAAGGCTCTTATCCATCATATAGTTTCCCCCATCCCCGTGTTCATAATGAATTTTGCACATGAAAATTTTATAATCTTTCTTTAATTATTTTTCAATTCATGATAACATGCTTGCATTTGCATGACTGTACATGACATGTAGTATCATAACACATGATCTGTAATATTAAAACACATGACTTGTAATATTAAAGCACGTGGCATGTAAAACACATGACTTGTAATATCAAAACTCGTGACATGTAAAACACATGACTTGTAGCATGATAAATTAACACATGATATATTAGTACACATGATTTGTAATATCAAGATACATGACTTGTAGCATGATACATGTTAGTGCACAATTGTAACACAATGCATATCATCAAAATCATTACAATAATCTGGTTTCATTCTCAGTGTCAATTAATAAACCAATTTGGGAATCAAGTGAATTATTTAATAATCCTGCATTATTTTTAAATCCAACATATATATTTATTACATTTTCAGGCTCAATCATATGTATTATGCATTTCTCCTTTAATTGAAATCTAATTTATTACTATTATTAATTATGTCAAATTAATCCAAACTAAGTCCAATTTAAATCTCTCAATTATTTAATCTATCAAGCCCAATCCCAGTAAATTCCTACTTTTCATATCTTTATTTTAATTTTATTTTCCTTTTCTTTTATGTCCAGCCCAAGCCCAAGCCCACTCATTTTTCTTTTCATTTTCTTTTTCTTTTACTGGGCTAGGCTGGTCGGCCCAGTGTTTTTATTATTTTTTTTCTATTTTATTTTTTTTTTGGCCCAAACCAATTCCAAGTCCACTATCTTTTTATTTCTTGTTTTATTTTTTTTTTTTTTCCTGGATTGGGCCAGGCCCGTTAACTTTTTTTTTTTTATCTTTTCTATTTCTTTTCCCATTTTTTTCTTCTGGGCTGGGCAGACCCAGTTCCCTATTTTTTTCTCTTTCCTTTTCTTATGGGCTGGGCCAGGCCCAATTTTCCATTTCTTTTCCTTTCTTTTTTTGTTTCGGCCCAGCCCACACACTCCCTCTCCTTTCTATCATTCTCTCTGTTTCTCTCTTTCTCCCTCTGAAGCACATGCAAAAATTTTATTTTATTTTTATTTTATTTTGCATGTAACTTTTATTTTGCATGCCCAACGTATTTTTTTTCCTTTCATTTTTTTTTTTTACAAAAAAATTTATCAAATATAATAATATTTATATATATCAAAATTGACCTGGCTCAGTTCTTAATATCAGTTAATGGTCCAAAATATGATAATTTACGTATACAAAATTAAATAAATAAACGAATGAAAATAAATAAAATAACGAAATGAAAGAAAATAGCAGTATTACTTGCCTTGGCTCGATCTCGAATATTTGGTTCGAATCCTCGATACGGTTTGATTTTTCCTTCTCTCTCTTTTTTTTTCTTTCTTTCTTTCTTTCTTTCTGTTGGGTCTCTGGCTGAGAGGAGAAAAAGGGGATGGCTGAGAGGAGAAGAGGGGATAAGGAGTAAGGGTTTAAATTTTCTCTCTCTCTTATATAATCTTTTTCATTCTCACATACTCGTGACACCTCCCCCATCAAATACTCCCCATGTGACACCTCAAAATTATTTTGCCACCCTCCTCCTTGGCACGACAGCACAGTACCACATTTATTTTATTTTAATTTATTTATTTATTTAATAATTTAATAATTTTGGTTTCGTGTAACATTCTCCAAATACTACCAAATTTATGTAGGACGTAGTGCTCGACGAGGGGAACACTACAAAATTATCCATTTCTTGTTTCGATGTCCGGAATAAATGAACCGATATTCCGAAGTTATTAGCATGATAATTTAATTTTTTATTAAATTAACAATTTTGGGAGTATTTTTCGGCCTCGTAAGAAAAATCTCCAAAAATCCTAAATATTACAAAACTAATAATCGCGAAGACCGAATGTCATTTGGGTTTGTGGATTTAAAGTTATGTTAACCGAAAGTTATTTCGGTGTCCAAAAATTGGTTTCGGTGGACTTATTCGGCACTACTGGTCTCAAGAGAGCAATACAGGTAGCTCGAAATTTGGGGTATTACATTCTACCCACCTAATAAAAATTTCGTCCTCGAAATTTAATTGGTGTTTTTTTTTTTTTTTTTTTATCATTAGAAAGGATATATGTATTTTATCCTGATGTCCTTTTCAATTTCCCAAACTGAATTTCTTGGTGATTGTATATCTCATAAAATAAAAACTAATAATGTTACTTTATTATTCAAGACTCTCCCATTGGTTAATAATCCTTACATATCACTTCTCATATTTTTGTTTTATTTCTTATGGAACAATTACAAAAACTTTAAGCTTTTTCTCAAGTCTATTTTTGATATATTCACTATTTTGTACTTCTAACTAAGCACTTTCTCAATTATGATATATATAGAATACATCATGAATGAGTTTCGTTTTTTTTTTTTTTTTATAGGAATGATAATGGATAGTCAGAATTCCTAATTTATTCTTGAAGTTTTATTTGAGTGAAGGAACATAAAAGTAAGAAAAAATTTAGTTAGGACTAGCTGCTACCAATTTGGAGTGCCACGCTATCCTGATTAAGTAATGTGTAAGATATAGGTGATAAATATTTTTGTAAAGTTTATTCCCAAGATCCTATTACGTGTTGTAATAGACTCTAGAAATGAAAATGAATCTGAAATATTATAACATCGATGTAACAAGACTATGAATGGTAGGGACACAAGATAAGAAATGAACTAGTTACAAAATTCAATCATATACAACGATCTTATTAAGCGACTGCAATTGCTGGCGCTAGAGAATATCTCTCTACAATTGCCTCGCCGACTCAATAAGACTTGCGATGTATAAAGGCTCAAGACATGAATCGTTTATGATAATATTCAGATAGAAGATACAAAATATTAAATGGGAATGATCAACAAAAATAATGGATAAGACAATCATTTGGAAAGATAAGCCTAACTTGAGTAACAAGATGCAATGTCATGTTCCGCCATGATAAAATTTATATTTCATTATTAATTTCTTATCATTTACTTTCAACTTGACTAATTCTACAAAATTCACAGTATTCTAAGATCTCTTTATATTTTTACACTTATTCTTCCAAAGGTTTTTTTTTTTTTTTTTTTCATTATCAATTTATAAATATTGTTGGAGCATTAGTTACTGAAAACGGTATCACCAATTATTCATAGTGACTATGTTTGGTTCTAATGCAGTTTTTGAAATATTTTCTGCTCGGACATTTATTTGACAGATCTATTCTCAAGAATTCTCTTCCTTCTCTCTCAATTGACCAAATAGATTAGTTATCATAAGTAGTGGATTTTTTTTTTTTTTTGTTACTATATTTAAACTTCTATAGTCCACACACAACTTTTTACTCCCATCCTTCTTTCCTATTAATAACAATGGAACTCAATAAAACATTAGATCTCACATGATTAAGATTGACATAGTAGTTATGTCCAAATGTAACTATATTTCTCCAAAGAAATTTGTACTTAAAAATTCATTTAAACTTCGTCTGAAATTCTTGGTATAGATAAAAATTTAAATCTTGAATGCACTGCCTACATAATTACCTTGCTTATTGAATGATATAAAAATAGAGCATGAATATGCCCTCTTTAGAAGTATTAAGAATTGCTAGAATTTGTACTGTTGTTAGACTCCGTTTTAATTTCTCAAATGATTTATTACATTCATTTGTTCAGACATATTCGAACTCATTTGCTAATCTGTTTATTTAAAGTGATAAGGTCTTGTAAAGTTCTATACAAATATTCAATAATACTCAGCCATCCCAGTTTAGACACCGATTTTGATCGCATGCCAGTTTTTCATGACTCCTAAGATCAGACGTATCATCTTTCGGACTTACACTCATACTCAAAGAAGATCGGGTCGACATTATTCTGCAACGGTCTAGATAAGAATCAATAAAAGAATTCAAGATAGATATCTCAAACGAATAGAAAATAATAGGATAGGCACGATACTAGATCTGATAGATATCAAAGAATAAGAAACAATTATTACGAATAAGTCACAGACATATTCTTATGTGGCAGTAGTCCTATGGTCTTCCACCTAAACCTAGGCTCTGATACCACCCTGTAACGCCCCCGTTTTTCAGCTGCTTCCCAAAACGGAGGACGTTACTTATTACTTGCACTAGACAACCCAACAGTCACAGGATCTTGGAATAACCGTAACTACTGCCACAATCAGATGAATAAATAACATGTCTGAAACTGAAATGATTTTATTTATACAAAGAGTTCATTACATAAAATGGCACACTGCTTAAATATGAACACAAAAGAGTCGAAGAGAAAAGCAGTGCCCAGACAAAAGGAAATATAAACAAAATATACAAAAACTCCCTAGATAGTACTTCGCTTGCCTATTGTCACTCGATCTGTTCAACGAAGTACGGGTCTTCAACTGGGGCTGGATCCCCTTCTTCACGTTCCAAATCTGGGTTCAAAACCCAGGGGATTAAACCCGGCAAGTAATACATTTAAAATAGGAATTGTGTACTATCATAGTACATGAATATCAGTGTGCATAAGTATGTTTATGTCAGTGTTGTTTGTGTGCATATAAAGTAACATGAAGGCAACATATAAATAACATGAAATCAAGCATAAATAAATGCATAAATAAATGAACATGACAATAACTTCTCTATCTATTTAATCATATATTCTATTGGTCTCAGTCATCGTCCAATTTAAAATTTGAAACTATATTAATGGATAAGATAGCGCTATTCTCCATTGTCGTATAAGTGCCCGTGCATACCCGGGACCCGGCCCCAATATTCATGGCGCTGAACCATGACATGCCGCTAGGCACTCAATCACGTTCCGTACTGTATTACAGTACGGACTTACCACTAAGGGTAGATATCAATTGGTGATCCAGTAATCACCCAGGCCGCTGCAGTAAAAGAATCCGGCCCTAACAAGACAATCAATCCTTATACGGCAAGGCTCTTATCCATCATATAGTTTCCCCCATCCCCGTGTTCATAATGAATTTTACACATGAAAATTTTATAATCTTTCTTTAATTATTTTTCAATTCATGATAACATGCTTGCATTTGCATGACTGTACATGACATGTAGTATCATAACACATGATCTGTAATATTAAAACACATGACTTGTAATATTAAAGCACGTGGCATGTAAAACACATGACTTGTAATATCAAAACTCGTGACATGTAAAACACATGACTTGTAGCATGATAAATTAACACATGATATATTAGTACACATGATTTGTAATATCAAGATACATGACTTGTAGCATGATACATGTTAGTGCACAATTGTAACACAATGCATATCATCAAAATCATTACAATAATCTGGTTTCATTCTCAGTGTCAATTAATAAACCAATTTGGGAATCAAGTGAATTATTTAATAATCCTGCATTATTTTTAAATCCAATATATGTATTTATTACATTTTCAGGCTCAATCATATGTATTATGCATTTCTTCTTTAATTGAAATCTAATTTATTACTATTATTAATTATGTCAAATTAATCCAAACTAAGTCCAATTTAAATCTCTCAATTATTTAATCTATCAAGCCCAATCCCAGTAAATTCCTACTTTTCATATCTTTATTTTAATTTTATTTTCCTTTTCTTTTATGTCCAGCCCAAGCCCAAGCCCACTCATTTTTCTTTTCTTTTTCTTTTTCTTTTACTGGGCTAGGCTGGTCGGCCCAGTGTTTTTATTATTTTTTTTTCTATTTTATTTTTTTTTTGGCCCAAACCAATTCCAAGTCCACTATCTTTTTATTTCTTTTTTTATTTCTTTTTTTTTTTCCTGGATTGGGCCAGGCCCGTTAACTTTTTTTTTTTTATCTTTTCTATTTCTTTTCCCATTTTTTTCTTCTGGGCTGGGCAGACCCAGTTCCCTATTTGTTTCTCTTTCCTTTTCTTATGGGCTGGGCCAGGCCCAATTTTCCATTTCTTTTCCTTTCTTTTTTTGTTTCGGCCCAGCCCACACACTCCCTCTCCTTTCCTTCATTCTCTCTGTTTCTCTCTTTCTATGCAAAAATTTTATTTTATTTTTATTTTATTTTGCATGTAACTTTTATTTTGCATGCCCAACGTATTTTTTTTCCTTTCATTTTTTTTTTTTTACAAAAAAATTTATCAAATATAATAATATTTATATATATCAAAATTGACCTGGCTCAGTTCTTAATATCAGTTAATGGTCCAAAATATGATAATTTACGTATACAAAATTAAATAAATAAACGAATGAAAATAAATAAAATAACGAAATGAAA